>KN883678.1:33959-58995 GCA_000934455.1 Apostichopus parvimensis | reverse complement strand
GTTTCAATTATACCACAGAACCTTTATGAACTAGATATGACTATGTTTTATTACTGACACAGGTGGTAATTCGATATAGGTTTCTATGGTAACACCAGACATACAGGCATAATGAACTGTATCAATATTCAAAATAGCTAGTGATCAATTTTGATTTGTGATTCATCTTTACAGACATTTCAATTATAGGCTGGCCCTATAGGCACTGTCTGTGTAAGACTTATTGACATACAAATATACTTACATCAGTTTCTATGGTAACACATGTCCTATAAGCCTTGGCTGCTGTCTCATACTGCTTGGCTTCCAGAGCAGCAAATCCAAGCGCAAACCAAGATTCATACTGGAAAAGTCAAAGGAGAGCAAAAATAGAAAATGATAGTCATGTCATATCACATCAGACTTATGACTTTTGTTTGAATTTGAATGCCTCAACCACATCAAGTCATTCTACCAAATTAGTACCAATAGTACTCCATAATAGCACAATGGATAGATGTCAACAGTGCTGTAGGTACTGTATATTACACAGTGTCATTGTTACTTGTGGATGTGTGATATTTGATATACATGATTTATAATATTTATTGCGAATACTAAATTGAATGCTCAGAGTCCAACATTAGGAGTATATTCATGAGGCAGACTTGTCAATGTCACTTTCTGCATGTAACTTTAATGCATAAATTACACTTAAGTTTTCAGTATAAAACAAACTTTTGATTCACATACATTGGCATTTCATGTTTGTCAAGGCTCAGGTTTGCCACTAAAACCCTTCCTCCCTCTCCCACCCCTCCCCCAACCTCTAAGGTTCTAACATAGCCTGATTATAATCATGTTAGATTCAAATGTTCAAAATATAGAAAAAATTATATTCTTCAGCTAAGTACTGAGTATCTGTGTCCTGTACAAGGAATTATTTATGACACTTTCAAACTGTCCTAACTTTGACCTACGACCTGCTTGAACAATGACTTTCTCCATCGAGTAGTTTCATACATCTTCAGTTATTCCAATAAATCCTCATCACAATAACACCCACCCACACTAATAAGCATCTCTTCACCTGTTAAATATTTCAATATTAATGACTGCAATCTTACTTGTAGGTAGTTCTTCTCCAGTGACTTTTCAAGACATTCGATGCATTTTTCATAATTCTCCTCCCTGAGGTAGTGCAATCCCAGAGACTTCTGAGCTCTAGCACTCTTGTGATTTGAAAACTCCCAAGCCTGCTCAAAATGTTCCTTCTTTCCTGTTACCTCTCCCAGCAGACACCGCATCACAACAGTCTCCTTGATAGCAAGCTGGTCTTTGATCACCTTGATAGCCTAGAAATAAAAAATAAAATAGCACATAACAATATCTCAAAATAGCCTTTGAAAAGAGGACAGAAAATTCTATTGTTTTTCAGGAGGTATAAGATGAAATGTATCAACAGTACCATGGCTTCTGGTGTGGCTGTATTGGGATCCCTACCAACTAATGGCAAGGTACCATGGCTTCTGGTGTGCTGTATTGGGATCCTTACCAACTAATGGCAAGGTACCATGGCTTCTGGTGTGGCTGTGGTCCCTACCAACTAATGGCAGGATAGCTCAGTTGGTAGCACAGAACTTCCTATCCTGAGGTCACTGTTTTAAAAGATTTCTTTGTTCTTCCCAAACTTTGTTTATAATTTCCCAGTCAAGTTTTCACTGTTCACTTACTTATAAATATCCAATATTGTTTGAACTGTTTCTTATGTCTTCAGGTCTGATCAACCCCTCCCCCACCCCCTCCCCCACCCCCTCCCTCACTCCCTCCCCCACCATCTCCCTCACTCATTTTATAATAACGATGAAAACGTTTTATAAGTACTGTCTGTGTTAAATTACACTCGTAAGGAGCTTTAATGGGAGATTCATATCAGTAATAATACTTCCTGTCACTCACGACGGTCATATCAAGCAGTTACTTGTTTCTGCAAGTTAACTTCACAGACTGAGGGGATTATCTTTCTAACATATTTGGAGGTACTACTGAAAATCCTTATTAAAATACAAGATTTTAAATACCACAAATTATTACTTCATGGACTCATTTATACCTTAATTTTACGTATACCATACACACAACTTGTTGACAATGAAAGGAGAGAATAGCTAAATGTTAGCTCTGCTTATATATTGCTCCTGGTGCTCAAGGGTCTTAACCTTTTTGTTTATTGAAAGCTAACCAAACCATCATCGACCTACCCAGGAATATGAAGGATAAGTGAAGTAAACAGACAATTCTATAGTGCCATCATCATATTACTCACTGTACTTCTGGTTCTTGTAAAACATTTTCTTGACATTTCATCAGCATTTACCTGTAAAGAATCATTCTGACAATCTGACACCAAGTTTTATGCCATAGTTGTATCATAAACTTGAATGTATTTCATTTACCTTTTCTGCTTTACCGAGCCTCTTGTAACAATCTACGACATCCTGCCAGAGTTGCAGCCGGTAAAAGACTTCTAAAGCAGCGCTGGTAGAACCAAGGTCCATGAAGAGAGAAGCTAGTTCCTTCTACAAGCAAGGTAAAAACAAACCCCATCATGAATGAACATATATTTCAAGAGACTGTAGAAAGGGACTAATAATAAACGTAAAATAAAAACCCAAATCCTGCAGCTGTTTTTTCTGCATAGAAAGCAGAAAAGATTGATTTTTAGCAACCTGGAGGCTGGCTTGCATAAAGCTATCCTCTTTAATGCCAATGGGTATGCACGAAAATCTAACAACTCATAAAAATACCAACACAGATGAAAACAATACAGATGTTCGTTTGCTTTGTAAAAGAGACTAATTGAATACCTCTCATCTTACAAGTAAACTATTACTGAAGGTTGTTGCTTGAAAGTTAACACACACATAATTTAATACATTGGGAAATATATTCATAATCATACACTAACAATTACCCTCTGGTCTACAACAACATCACAGCAGCCATGCTTAGGACAAGTCTACTTTACTGTCAGCCTAATTACTACTAGCCATGCCTAGCATAATTCATACATGGAACTCTGGTCTACAGCAATTCCACAGTTGACATGCCTAGGACCAGTCTACTTTACTGTCAGCATAATCTATACATGGAACTCTGGTCTGAAGTTGTCACTGTCGTTAAGTGACTAAGCTAGTTACCAACACTGCATTACCAAGGGCAATGATTTCAAGTGGATACTTGCCTCCATGTCCCATTTTGGTGGCAGGTTTACAGCATAGATATACTGCAGTCTGTGACAAACTGGACATACTCCGTCATCAAAGCTATCGACAACTGTCTATGATAACAAAACAGAAATATGAAATATTGTGAAAAAGTGGAGAGTGACTTGGTTACTATCAAAACGAGAAGAAATGCATACAATTTTGAGTGTGTTTTGAGGAAAGCCAACAATTCATATAAAATTGATCAATCAGGCAGCAGTATTATTATAACTGATTAAGGTAGTGGTCTAGTGATACCAATCGCCAAAACTTAGTTAAACTAGCATTGAATGTCATTTCAGAAATGAAGTTTTCTGGCACCAAAATATTACTCCAACACTTAAATTCCCTACTTCCCAGACGTTTTCCCCGGCAACCCATGTTGTAATTACCCTGGCAACTATCTAGATATCTCTAAGGCCTGATATGCCACACTATATAATCCCTGGTGATTATCGATATAACTGTATCATGACTGATTTCATTATGCATTGAATGAAAGTTTGTAAACAACAGCGCACACACATTGATCACAATTTGGATGACAAATCACTTTGTAGCTGGGAGGATGCATACTGTCAGATTCGATCAGAAATATTGTTTAGAGATATAAGTTTTTAGGTTTTTGCTGACGGCCACTTTGCGACCAACTGTAAAAGCTGTCGACCCATTTTATCAGCTTACCCAGAATTACAAAACAAACTTTCATTTCTAAGTTACTATGGTATTGTCATGGTTACCCTCCTGCGGTGGATTTTCAACGTACCTGCATCTGCATCATAGACCTCTCCACTTTACGTCTTTTGCTTCTCTCTAGCTTGCACCTCAGAGCGAGGGCTCCAATCTGAATGGACCAATACTGTGGCTGTTGCAATACGCTCTGCACGATATAAAACAGATTATGTATCTAGCATTACTGATTTCCATTCCACACTTCAACGACCTATACTGGTGTAACAGTTGCATAGGATTCAGAGCCACACTTAAGGCATCATTGTGGTTCATGTGCGATGAGAAAATTAACTGATCTCTGAGTTCCTTCACAGAATCAATTCTTCAAATTTTCCCTCTTATTATTTTTTGCTCATTTCAAGACTTTCTTCACTAGTGGTAAGATAACAGTACTATTAGCAATGACCAGTCAATTCCTGAACTCTGCTTACAACAAAGCAAAACCAATCACATCATGTTGGCATGGTAACTGTTTGGGTAAATTGGGTTCAGTGGCTGATGGGCATAAATTGCAACCAGGTCATTGATCCAACAAGCATTGACAAAACTAGCTTTCGCAAACAAGAGGAAATCAGCGCCTTGGCATCTCAACCTGGTGACGATTTTAGCCCCTTGAACCCGGAAGCACGCTGATTCTAAGCAAGTAGGCTAATCTGTGCCTGTT
Organism: Apostichopus parvimensis; assembly: GCA_000934455.1. Classification (NCBI taxonomy): domain Eukaryota; kingdom Metazoa; phylum Echinodermata; class Holothuroidea; order Aspidochirotida; family Stichopodidae; genus Apostichopus; species Apostichopus parvimensis. The sequence continues at coordinate 54,354 of KN883678.1, read as the reverse complement.
TTGATTCTACTAGTACAACTCCCATATCTGTCTAAGCAGTTCTTCCTAGATTACACAAAACATCATGATTGTCCCATAGGACAGGATAACAATTTTCCATTGTATTCTACACAACACTACATATGGAATTACAATTCTGTGTTGAGTGTTCTACAAACCACCTACTAAATATGTGTTTCACTGAGAGTTCTCCTATGTACGGTTTTCGTGCTCAGGTAAGCCAATATGAATTTTCTTTGAAGTGTAATTCTTTGGCAGACTTAGTTCCATTAACCTTTGCATACAATTCCAATCATCTTTGTGTCGTTCTACTGTACTTACCACTACGTAAGGTAACAGCTCTTCATTTATTAAATCATCTTTAGGCGATTTCCTTTTGTGGTCTAAGCTGAAAGATGAAATTGGGATAAGTCTTCTCATGAGAAGGATACATCTAGTCAAAGGTGGGAAATGTTTACTCACAAGAGGGATATGTCTACTTGCTAGAGGCATATGTTTACTGGCTAGAGGGATATGTTTACTCACCAGAGGGATATGTTTACTCGATAGTGGGGTATGCTTACTGGCTAGAGGGATATGTCTACTCACAAGCGGATATGTTTACTCACAAGAGGGATATGTCTACTAGCTAGAGGGATATGTTTACTCGCCTCAGGTATATGTTTACTCGCTAGAGGGATAGGTTTACTGGCTAGAGGAATATGTTTACTCACCAGGGGATATGTTTACTCGATAGTGGGATATGTCTACTCACCAGAGGGATATGTTTAATCGCTAGAGGGATATGTCTACTCACCAGAGGGATATGTTTACTCGCTAGAGGTTTGTTTACTCGCTAGAGGTTTGTTTACTCGCTAGAGGGATATGTTTACTCGTCTCAGGGATATGTGTACTCGCTAGAGGGATATGTTTACTCGCCTCAGGTATATGTTTACTCGCTAGAGGGAAATGTTTACTCGCTAGAGGGATATGTCTACTCACCAGAGGGATATGATCAGAGCTTGTTCTCCTCCTGACAGTCTGGGAATCTCCTCTATTCCAGCATCTTTGAATTTCACATTATTGAGTACTGTATCATCCTCTAGCATGAGATCCTGTCAGATAAAAACATATTGGTTGAAAAATTACTCTTTAAGGATTTACCTTACACTTCCTTAAAATTTTTCTTGAAATTTGATTAAATATTAAATCACTGGGCATCATTCAAGTAATCAACATTTCAAACCTCTATGACACTGAAAATTGCTCTACAAGAATCACTGTTGACTGATGTTACCCCTGACTGATGTTGACTGATGTTACCCTTTGAGTAAATAGTTTGTACATTCTAAGAAAAAGCAAAGCCCTCTAGCTGTTATCTAGTACAGAGATGGCCGTGACTCTGCTGTTGGTAGACAAATTGATATTATGAAACAGATTCCCTTAATCTATAACTACCAAACATTTACCAACCTTTGGTAACCCAGAAACAGTTTCCTGTTGGTCACTGATGCCTCTGTTCACATCAGAGTCGGTCTTTTCTACTTTCAAGAAGAGTTGAGCTTTGTCCTCCTGTTGGAACCTCGTCCTCTTGCCTAGAGCACCTGGTAATTAAGCACGATAAATAAACAGTAATAGCACTTCTGAATGAATGAACAAACAAATGAACAAATGATTGAATGAACGAATGAATGATTGAATCAATGAATGAACCAATGAATGAGCCAATGAATGAATGAATGATTGAATGAACAAATTAAAGAATGCAGGAAGACTAAAACAGTGAAACCAGTGAACATATAAAACAAGTACTCACTAAACAACATTGCTTACACCACACACAGAAGGCCACATCATTTCAATGCCAAGCTGAGCAATCTCAACAACCACAGACATCAACAAGAAGGATTAAGGAACATTAAAACTATGTTTCTATGAGTAATTATCCTCACCAGTTAGGTTAACCTCCAGTCCTGCCATTTTCTTTGCTGTTTGCAGGTGTTCTTGAGCCTCTGTGTACTCGTAGTAATATTGACATATATGTATGCACTCAAGATGAAACAGAACGGGCAAAAATCCGCTGGTCTCCTTCGACATTAAGCCCTCATTCCTCACAACTGCAAATGAAAGATAAATCCAAACGTTTTTTTTCAATGTTCTGTAAGAAAAGCTTTAATAGCTCCCAAATATATTTATAAACAATTCTGGAGTTTACATCTACGATAGTTTTGCAGTATTTCTGAGACGATTAGATATCTTGAAAACAGCAAAGAAATTTAGGGGTAAGGAATTGCACCAGTGACTGCAGGCTTACAAGCCCTGTGTTCTATCATTTGAGCTAGCCCACCCTGGTGGGCATCCCTATGTACTGTAACCACTTACTGTATAACCATTACATGTTAATCTTGTGGGCAACCAACTTTTTCATTCAAACAACCATAAAGGGAATTCCACATTAAGGTTGAAGAACTCCTAAATTTTGTTACAATTAAACTCTTCTAAGCCAACATAAAGATGACAATAAAGCCAATCAGAATAAAACCATTGTATGTAAACTTAGAGGTCCTGACATTCCTAGAAGGCTGTTCTTCTTTGTCAGATCAGGTGTAAATCCTTCTCATGCAAAGTGTTTCTTCCCACTTTCAAGAAAGTCATTTATCTGACATACTCCAAACTTACACCCAAATACGACGTCTCACTCCAGTAACATGCATTTACTCCAAGAACCTCTGCCTAAACATACATGGGGTGACAGATAGTTGGAAGTAGCTGCTACTAGCTACTAGCCTAGAACTCAATTAATGGATTACCACTAGAACTCAGATGTTGTGCTTCCCTCACTTTGTTAAGAAAACTTCTGAAAACTCATCTTATGCAACATTCTTCAATGTTAAACAATAATTCTTTAGTTCATTCATTTTTCATTTCTCTTTTCCTTGGGTGGATACGCATGCATTATAAATCAATATTATCATTATTATTAGTACTATTATATACTGTGATGAAACTCTTGAATAGTGACAACCCAGAAGACAAAGTATTATGACTATAGTTTAAAAAGTTGAATGAATATTAACTCTTTTTTACCTTCCTCTAATCTTGATTTGATCTTCTGATGGATATCTGGGTCACGACTATCAAGTATCATCTGTTGCACCCACAGACAACGGAGCGACCACCAATCAACAGTCTGTAAATGCAATGACAGAGAAATCTAAATCACTGATATGGAATAATGGTGTGTTCTTGCAGACACTCTGTTATCGCCGATAATGTTACAGCCATCTACAATAGGGTCTGTAAAGCGGGGACAGGAAATCTTAATTCACTTCAATGGATTAAGATTGGATTTACAAACCAGAGTGAACCATTGACAGGAAGTCTACTACACTGAAATGGATTAAAATTGGATTTACTAAAAGGTTTCTTAAAATTCTTCCACAAAACTTTCTCTACAATTAAAGTAACTTTGTCAATGAATAGATTCACTTGTGAAGAAAGGATATAAACTGAATTTTGTAAATCACTTCAATGCAATATTTATGATAATGGCAATCACTTCCATCTTCTAGGTGTAAACAGTATATTTCATTTAACAAGACTAACTGATATATCATAGAATGAAAACTGCTGTAACATACAACATGTATACAAATGTCATTACCAAGCCATCATACGAAACTGGTTTCTTAAGATAAATGAAGAAATTTAGCAGCAAACCATTCAAACATTTTTTTTTACTATTTAGTTTCTAAACAACAGACAATTGAAATGTTCTAAGTTTTTTTTTATCAAACAGAATGATGAATTCACTTATCTTCCAAAGAAAATATCCTTACAAAATAAGTAATGAATGGTATTGATGTGCTACCTGAAGGGCAGTTAAGCAATCCCTGGAGTCGACAAGAATGTGTTTGGCCAGAAGTAGGAATACCGGGTGACTGCTGAGAGGATAGATGGAGGCATCATCTTTGTTCAAAGATTCAAAAACAAACTCTTTTAACTCTTCTTGCTGAAAAAGATAAAATGCAGAGAACTCTGCTAGATAACCTCAATGTATGTACACAAACACCGATTAACATCACAATAACTAGTTCAAATGTTTAACAGTCATGCATGTATCATGTCGGGGAAAGCTTGAAGTTTGGAGCTACTATATAGTTTATCAAACATTACAAACATATCTGCAAAAAATGGATATTAAGTGTTAGTTGTCAAAACCCCATTTCCCTGTTCCTTAATTTATGGACTGAAATGTATTTAATAGCATTTTAATGTTGTCACATAATGGTTACCTTGTTTTCCCATTCCGTTGGTAAGACATCAGATGGAGAAATGTCTGATTTTGGTCCTGTCCAATTATTTTGTAGAAATACTTCCAGGCAAGAAATTCCAATGCAAAGAACTTGAAGTAATCTAAGCAAAAGACAATATGGAAACAATAATTCAATTTTGTTGTAATCCAGTCATCTACAGACTTCCATGTCCCACATATCAGACTGACTTCTTTCATTTATTTAGCAATTTTGTGTGTACTGTTTAGTGTAATGAAGACAAATCTTCATTTGGAGAGTCATCTTGAACACACACTAATGTACTTTACTCTATACTGACAAGGGTTTAGCTGTTAAAGGTAACGTTTTGACACTTCCTGAATCTGAAACAGTACTTTTAAGAATCTGCCATGAACTATAATTGTCAAAGCCTGACATAGGGAACTCCATACAAAGGCAGAAGGTGAAAATTGACAAGACTTGAACATTCTTTTCACTCCATGGAAATAATTCATGCAGAACAACGTAAACTACTGTATGTCTATTATTGCATGAATGAAATTATCCAGAGAGACGAACAATCATTTACAATAACCATCGATGCAGGTCAGGAATTTACCTGTTACTCTGGTCATTGGTGCTTAAACTGATGAAATCTGCAATGTTTTTCTTAATAGCCTCTCCAAAGGCATCTTTAGAGATCTCATTTCCTAGAGCTAGTATTGACTGTGCAGCCGAGCTCTGCAGGACGTCCTTGTACTGACCCTGAAGTAGAAAGTTCATTTCAGGCACATCATCTACACAAGGAAAAAAAATTAGAACAAGGAGAATTATCAAGGGATGCAGCTGACTTTTCAAAGCTGACTAGGGGAAGGGGGATAACATGAAATAAAACACACAAGTATACAATTATGGGAGAAAAACATTTGGTAAGACAAATTCAATGTTGTAAACTAAAACGTGGTATGTACTGTAGGATCTGAATACAAATTTCACCAGCATGCTTATTATATGGTTGTCATTAATTTACCGATGAACTACTTTTACAAAGTATGGAAATCAGCAAACTGGTATCACAAATCTTACTAACCATTGTTTTCTCCCACCAGGCCACGGCTCAGGATGTAAAGCTCTGGTTCCATCATTATCATCACCATGGTACGACTGGTTCCAATATAGGCATTAATTATATCAGTTCACTTTATGCCTAAGGGTAAATTAGTAGAAATAACAAATTTTATGCAAGAAGAAATTATGATTAATAATATTTTATTGATGTAAACAACAGAAAGGTGAGTACACATTTATTTATTTGTACTAAAAATGACTATAATTTCATTTAGCTAACAGCCTATTCTGATACACATATTCACAGAGTGGAGTTTTGATGGTAAACAAAGATGGTTGTTCCAGCTCTATTTGCCTGGCAACCAGGGAAAGAAACTTGTGCACAAAATATTCCCCTGGCTGCTGGAGGAATAAGGATTGCTCTGACAACAAAATGAGCTTTGTGTTAATATTCTCCCAGAAACTGGACAAATAAGGGATATTTCCTCCTTATTTACCAGCCTGGCTGTAATCACCCCATGTGGACAACCAGGTGAAGGGCTAGCCTATGCCTACAGTATGCTGTGCCTATCATATTAGTTATTACTGTACAAGTTATAGTACATATTGATAGAAATTTATATTACTTATGTTGCAAGTTGCAAACTCAGCCTCATGAATAGTGGTGAGGATGACTACAGCAATTGGCTCCGCATAGAAAATATTGTTCTGCAATTAAGCACTATCTCCTAACACCCCAACCCAGCTCAGACTATCATTGGCCACATGTTTTTCGCACAACCGGTATCTTACACACACAGCATATAATTTACAGAAGAGTCTGCTGTAACGTGTGTATGTTAATAGAAATATCTTGTTCCAACTTCCAAATAGCCTTAACTGATTACAAACTACAACAACTCAGTATGCTAAAATATGATAACATGTCGAAATTTAACACTTACAGAAAAATTACAGTGTATCATCCAAGTTTACAGTATATGACAGAGAGAAGATGGTTGACCAAGGCAACGTACGCACACTTCCACGCACTTAATAAAAACGTTATTGTACAGTATGTAGTCCAAAAGCAATAGCAAAACTTCATGTGACCGGACCGCGGTGTCGATGTGACGCAATTTTCAAGTTTTGCATGGTATTGGTAGGATGAATGAAAAACTCCGTTCCTGAAATCAGTAATTGAGTTATCACGTATTCTTTGCTTGATATCAAGAATTGATCTGTTGTAAAACAGTAAATAGTTGGACCTGATAAAGTGATAATTGCCACTATTCTTGATATTAGCAAATTACGACAGATGCGTAGCCTAACAACACTTGTCATCTAAGCAAGTTGTGATATCATCGATGAAAGAAGGGTAGAGGCTCAGGTCAATTGATTCCTCGCCCTACTTTACAGTTTATTAGTAAAGTTAGTATGAGTTGCCCACAGATAGTTGTAAATCTACATAGGATGTATGAAGTCATCCAAGTATTTCATTTTGAGCTGTCGATTGCATACGTTTTCAGGCTTTGAACGCTGTTGACCTCAAATGGCCTCCACAGAAACAAAAGAAGTTCTTGAAATCAATAATGTGCATCCACATACAAAGAAGGCCTATAAAATTCATTAACACTTTGCTTATTGCATTATCATGTCTACATGGTTTTAAAGGCATTGAAGACTCGCCCCAAACCGCGTGCGGCCATCTGAAAAAGTTAACTTTCTGTTGCTTGCAAGTGATAAGGTTTGTTCGTGTCGCTTCGAAATGCAGACAGTACAGTAATGAAACGTGATACCTTGTTATCTTTAACTGGACCTGAGATGTCCATCGCTGTATCGTTTATACATTGTGCTGTGGGTATTGACCGCAGCTGTATGTACTGACTGTACACTAGTGTAATTACCGACGGTAGCAAGCGGTGTGTGTATTTTCTGGGATCGATGGTGGTGTCTAACACTTCTGGTTCACCTCATTCGAAACTAGGTCAGATTACCGGCATTAGACGTTTTATTTTGCGCGAGTCTTCACACCCTTTAATTCAGACTTCAAAGCCTATTGCCCCCAAATTTTAGCACACTCAAAAATATTCTCAGACAGTGGCAGTAAACTGCTAGTTGAAATTTGAGCCTTGTTGACAATCATATTTGAAGAGGGGATTGGGGGGGGGGGGGGGTGGGGGAGGAGGTGGCCTACTGATAACCTTTCTCCTCCACAGTAAACAATATGGTTCTTGTACTCAATAGGATGAGTCTACATCTCATGTATCAAGTTCACCAAACATAATTATCATATTTACAAGTCAAGACATCCTACTGGTGCCTATAAACATACACATATCATTCCATAGGTTCTTTTTGCCTTCAGCAAAGTATATTAAACACAATCAATTATTGTTTGGGATGACCCCTCATAAAACAAATTGGACCCCGTAGTGTGGCATTTTGCAACTACAAATAATTCTGATTTTAGGCCTATTAGCAAAAGTAGGTCAACCTTTCTTACTTTCCTTTTTTACGTAATTTGTTGCTGTCATATTTGTGGAAAAATCTCATTTTCAACCCCAAGGACACCAACTTAAACTACCAACAACAAAAGAAACAAAGGGCAAACTTAGTTTATCTTCAAAATAGGATAAAATGATACTTTTTTCCTATCCCAATGGCTGGGAGGAGGGGTGTTGAATTTATAACCATCCATACATGTACCCCTCCCCTGTATAGTAGGCAGAAGAGGGGTGGGGGTAGTTAATGGGAGTATTTACCATCAATGATTTGCAAAAAAAAAAAAAACATGAGATTCATTAAAAAGAAATTTCAGACCAGTCACTCTTTCCAACATATATTTTTGTGCTTAAAAACAATCATATAAATGTGCTGCATTTCCCTGGGGCGTCTCCCCCTGACCCCCAACACAGATACAGTATGTTTTCCATATTCTTGTAACACCTCATCTAAAAGTATCCTTTACAATAAAACTCTAACGGCATATTATATTGAAAACATCTGTAACAAAGAGTGAATATAAAGTGGAATTTTGTTGATCACAACTGTATTTCTTCTATGGTAACATTACTTGCTTGTTTCAGTTCAAGAGCGATGAAGTCATATTTAATATTCTGTTTTTTAGTAATAAACACTTTATAACACAGGACTATGTATAAAAAGTGGCACTCTTTTTCTCCTACATAATGTAGACAAGTGGTAATGAGTTCAGTGAATCTATAATCACACTCATACTACTAAGAGAGGTCACGCGGAAACAGGAGGGGATTGGATATCACCAGGGGTGTGGGTACGGGGAGGGGGGGAAGGTGGGGATCAGTGTAAAATACAGATATTCTGCATACACAGCCCTTGTTACACATACTTACTAGTACACTCACACACCCAATCATAACATACTGATTCCATCAGCCCACAGCAACGAATTAGAAATTGCTCTCCAACTTGTGTGTTGCTAATGGATTCATCCAGTCTTCTGATACAATCAAAGTCAGGTGAGAAGATTTTACACCCACCTCAATTTATTAATTTTTAATATCAGAGCAAGGAATTTATCAGTAAATTATTATTATGAAGGTGACTCTTTTGATGCATTTGCCTTTAACAGCTCAATTCCTCTAACTGTAAATATGATGCTGTAACTGACTTATGATAAAATATAACTTTCATGTTTTGTAGCAAAGTGAATTTGTAGATTTGAAGATGTTTTTAGGCACTTTTAAGTAATTTGCTAGAATCTACAATCACACCAGGCCGTTAGCCTTCTTTAAGAATGACGAGTTGTAGCCATTATCAAATGAACTAATCAAGGACAAGAAATTTAATTTCTTCTAACGATATAAAAGGATATAAGTACAAATTAGAATAAATATTTTAAGTTACTAAGGAGACTAAGTAATAAAAGATTCTGTGGGTAGGCTTCCTTTGTCATCCGGGTTGTACACAATATCTTATATTGCTAGCATGCAGATGACAGAATGTATACACAATACTAACATGAGGATACTGTGCCATGATTACTGGTACAGTACTAAAAGGCATAACATAGCTTTAACAGTTATTTCTTAAATGAAAGATTTGTAGCATTTAAGCTGAGAAACTACAGCCAAGTAATCCATACAGTCCTTGCTACATATCAATGACCTGACAAGCTCACAGGTCATTGGTCAATTCTAAATTCCATTAAAATGTGAAAAAATAAATGTTAATCATATTATTCAGTAAATCCCAGCTGAAAATCAGACTTTTATCTTGCAACTGTTTGGAATTTAAATAAACAACTAGTTTCATTAGCTATTGCAATTAATTTATTTCCTATTGAAATGGTTCATCGGAGGGACATAAGTCTGTTAAGATTAGATTTATCTCCAGTTTATGATACCGTGGATGGAAGTCTGTTAACCTGACTACATCTATCTCCAGTTTATCATACCCTGGATGGAATTTCTGTACACCTGACTAGATCTATCTCCAGTTTATCATACCCTGGATGGCAGTCTGTACACCTGACTACATCTATCTCCAATTTATCATACCCTGGATGGCAGTCTGTTAACCTGACTAGATCTATCTCCAGTTTATCATACCCTGGATGGAAGTCTGTATACCTGACTAGATCTATCTCCAGTTTATCATACCCTGGATGGCAGTCTGCACACCCGATTAGATCCATCTTCAGTTAGGCCCTGGATCCGCCAGTGCCAACGACAAAAGAAACAAAGGGCAAACTTAGTTTTTCTTCAAAATAGGATAAAATGATACTTTTTCCATCCCAATGGCGGGGAGGAGGGGTGTTGAATTTATAACTATCCATACATGTACCCCTTCCCTATATATTGGAGGCAGAAGAGGGGTGGGGGTAGTTAATGGGAGTATTTACCATCAATGATTTGCAGACAAACAAAAAAAAAGAGATTCATTACAAAGAAATTTCAGACCAGTCACTCTTTCCAACATATATTTGTGTGCTTAAAAACAATCAATACGACAAGAGAACCAACATAATATAAATGTGCCGCATCTCCCTGGGGCGTCTCCCCCTCCTGACCCCCAACACAGATACAGTATGTTTTCCATACTCTTGGTACACCTCACCTTAAAGTATCCTTTACAATGAAACTCAATCTCAAGGCATAATATATTGCAAACATTTGTAAGCAAAGAGTAAAAATAAAGTGGAATTTTGTTGATCACAACTGTATTTCTTCTATGGTAACATTACTTGCATGTTTCAGTTCAAGAGCAATGAAGTCACATTTAATATTCTGCTTTTAGTAATAAACACCTTATAATGCAGGACTATGTATAAAAAAGTGGCAATAGAACCATTTGCTTGACATGTCACTCACTTTCTCCTACATATTGCAGACAAGTGGTAATTAGTTCAGTGAATCAATAACCACACTCATACTACTAAGAGAGGTCATGGAGAAACAGGGAGGGGGTTGGATATCACCACAGGTGTGGGTGGGGGGGGGGGGGGGGGGGATCGGTGTAAAATACATATATTCTGCATCCACACCCTTGTTACACATACTTACTAGTACACTCACACACCCAATCATAACATACTGATTCCATCAGACCACAGCTATAGGAATGAGAAATTGCTCCCCAACTTGTTGTTGCTAATGGATTTAATCCAGTCTTCTGAGACAATCAAAGTAAGGTGAGAAGATTTTATACCCTTCTCAATTTATGAATTATTAATATCAGAGCAAGGAAATTTATTAGTAAATTATTATTATGAAGGTGAATCTTTTGATGCATTTGCCTTAAACAGCTCAATTCCTCTAACTCTATAAATATGATGCTGTGAAGGACTAAAATATAACTTTCATGTTTTGTAGCAAAGTGGACTTGTAGATTTGAAGATGGTTTTAGGCACTTTTTAGTAATTTGCTAGGATCTACAATCACACCAGGCCATTAGCCTTCTTAAAGAAGGATGAGTTGTAGCCATTATCAAATGATCTAATCAAGGACAAGAAATTAAATTTCTTCCAACGATATAAAGGGATATAAGTACAAATTAGAATAAATATTTTAAGTTACTAAAGACACTAAGTAATAAAAGATTCTGTGTGTAGGCTTCCTTTGTCATCCAGGCAGTACACAATATTTCTATATTGCTATCAGATGACAGAATGTATACACAATTACTAAACAATCATGAGGATACTGTGCCATGATTACTGGTACAGTACTAAAGGCATAACATAACCTTAGCAGTTATTTCTTAAATGAAAGATTTGTAGCATTTACGCTGAGAAACTACAGCCAAAGAATCCACACAGTCCTTGCTACATATCAATGAACTGACAAGCTCACAGATCATGGGTCAATTCTAAATTCCATTAAAATGTGAAAAAATAAATATTAATAATATTATTCAATAAATCATAGCTGAAAATCAGACTCTTATCTTGCAACTGTTTGGAATTTCAATAAATAACTAGTTTTATTAGCTATTTTAATTAATTTATTTCCTATTGAAATGGTTCATCCCCTTTTCAGTGCATCGGAGGGACATAAGTCTGTTAAGATTAGATTTATCTCCAGTTTATGATACCGTGGATGGAAGTCTGTTAACCTGACTACATCTATCTCCAGTTTATCATACCCTGGATAGAAGTCTATACACCTGACTAGATCTATCTCTAGTTTATCATACCCTGGATGGAATTTCTGTACACCTGGCTAGATCTATCTCCAGTTTATCATACCCTGGATGGCAGTCTGTACACCTGACTAGATCTATCTCCAGTTTATCATACCCTGGATGGAAATCTGCACACCTGACTAGATCTATCTCCAGTTTAACATACCCTGGATGGAAGTCTGTATACCTGACTAGATCTATCTCCAGTTGATCATACCCTGGATAGATGTCTGTATACCTGACTAGATCTAATTCCAGTTTATCATACCCTGGATGGCAGTCTGCACACCTGACTAGATCTATCTCCAGTTTATCATACCCTGGATGGAAATCTGCACACCTGACTAGATCTATCTCCAGTTTATCATACCCTGGATGGAAGTCTGTATACCTGACCAGATATATCTCCAGTTGATCATACCCTGGATAGATGTCTGTATACCTGACTAGATCTAATTCCAGTTTATCATACCCTGGATGGCAGTCTGCACACCCGATTAGATCTATCTCCAGTTTAACATACCCTGGATGGCTGTCTGTACACCTGACTAGATCCATCTTCAGTTTATCATACCCTGGATGGAAGTCTGTACACCCTTGACTAGATCTATCTCCAGTTTATTATACCCTGGATGGAAGTCTATATACCTGACTAGATCTATCTCCAGTTTATGATACCCTGGATGGAAATCTGTACACCTGACTAGATCTACATTCCCAGTATGTTGTACTCTGGACAGAATTTTCTACATCTCTGATAGTTTAACAGATACAGTGGAGAAGCAAGAAGCAGGTGTTTCACCATCTGAGTTCTTCGTGTCTTCAGGTATCCTGGTCAAAGAGAGATGCCAGGAATTGAGGAACATTCATCCTCTTGTGGTACTTGTGTACCATGTCCTGTATCTTTTGTCTTCTTCGCACATGAGGCGGAGAGTAACTGTAAAAGGTGAGAAGAGTCAATAAATACTATGTATTGAACAAACAAATAAAGTAGGATGATAAAACGTGATGAACCTCCATCACATATTATTTGTTAAACTATATACAAACGCAACAACCTCTGGCTCCCACAAATGCAGAAAGGAAGGGAATGTTGTCTTTCGCTGCAAAACTTGATTCAAATATAGAACAAGATTGTATGGAAGGACACCACAACAATCATCTCAAAACACTTCTCACATCTCAACAAGTCTCAATGGGGTTAGAGTAATCTAGTTAAACTTCAACAATGACTACAAAAAGGGAAGACATATGATTGGTTTAACTAGACAATTAATATTGAGGTAACTATGCTACATACCTGAATAGCACAATTACTTAATTTGGAAAGGGTTAGTATAGTGTATTTAATAGAAGGACAAGTAATGTCCTGAGGGTAATTTGTGTTCATAGTCGGACTTACTTGTCACTCTCCAGTCTCTTTCTATTGCACACATTTACTGCAGTCTGCCTCACGACAGCACCAAGGGTCCTGCGGCTCACCACCATACCATCTATGAGAGGCACAGCTAGAGTGGAGCTGCAGAAGAGAGGAGACATGGTAAATATTCTGTGAAAACACATCCTCATAGTGTTGTCAATTAAGTTGTGGTTGTCCATTGGTAGACCAGTCAGGATTATTTGCCATGTTGTACAGCTCTGTCTATATACCTGCTGTACGTTGTATATACAATCTTGTCTCTATATACCTACTGTACATTGTATGTCTATACAGTCCTGTATCTATTTACATGCTTTGTACAACAGCTCCATACAACTAGATGTTAACAGTGCCTTGTACTTGTTCAATCCACTGTATCCATTAGCCATACATTGTACATGATATTCCTTGTAACTACACACACAGTTTGTTTTGGCTTTGTCTGCTATGTAGTACACCTATATGCAATACCCTGTTAATAGCATCGCAACTACAAACAGTTAGCTGTCCTGCTGTCTGCTATGCAGTCCAACCATTCACAATTTCTCACTGTTTACCTGCTTTGCATTGCAACTCTATACAGCCCGCTACGCAGAGCATGTCTGCTATGCAGTCAAACTATACTCATGCAATTCTCATTCTATTTACCTGCTTTGCATTACTCTATACAGCCCGCTACGCAGAGCATGTCTGCTATGCAGTCCAACCATACACAATCCTCATTCTATTTACCTGCTTTGCATTGTCACTCTCTATACAGCCCGCTACGCAGAGCATGTCTGCTATGCAGTCCAACTATACACACGCAATTCTCACTCTGTTTACCTGCTTTGCATTGCCACTCTATACAGCCCGCTACGCAGAGCATGTTTGCTATGCAGTCCAACCATACACAATCCTCATTCTATTTACCTGCTTTGCATTGCAACTCTATACAGCCCGCTACGCAGAGCATGGATGAAGATGACCATGATTCCTGCTTCACTTGGTTTTGGCATAGAAGACAGACTGGCGGCAAGGAACTCCTCCGTACCAGTGTTGGTCTCTGGTAGAATATCACCTTGAAAGGAAATCATAACAAGAGTAAATTCTACATAGAAAGGACACTTATTGAAAACATGTTAGAAACTTAGTTTGTAATAGAAATGAGATTCCTTACCTATTAAGTTTATTTGAATTCTCTTATTTTTGAGCTTACATGTCAACAATAATTTCAGAAATTGAATTGACCTGGGAAGGAAGTCATAACAAGAGTATATTCTCCATAGAAAAGTCATTTATTGAAAACTTGTCAGAAACTTAGTTTGTGTTAGAAACTAAATTCCCTCACCTATTAAGTTAAATAACATGTCAGCAAAACTTTCAGAACTTGAGTTGAACTCAAGTTACTTTCAACCTTTACCAAAAACTGTAGCGTTATTATTGGATTAAACCAAGGAGAAACTAAATGTCATCCAAATTGTATCCTGTTAATGTGATAATATCACTGAATTTGGTTACAGACCACCGAAAAAGTTTCTTTCCATTGAAAGTTTCTTCTTTTCGTAGTGATGATAATAAACACACAGCAGACTAAAATATACTTACCAAGAGGGAAATGTTTGCAGTCATCAAAGTTTTCCACCCAAACGACGATCACTTTCATATCTGGAAAGGTGAACGGCCCCCCCTTGGTCGACGTCTTCCTGGTGTCCGATCCGGCGGACTTACGAGGACTGTCATCTTTGTTGTTATTATTGGAGGCAAGAGGAGGAAGAGGCAGGCCGATAGAAGATGTGGATGAATCGATGCTGTCCTCAGATATGAAGGAATCTCTCTTGGCTGCGGATAAAGCGAAGAAATATCTCACAAATGTGGACATCCAGATGTGTCCTTTGGTCCATCATCAGATTATAAAGATCAATGGTAATGACACCAAATATGCTAGATAGTCCAATAAATGGTCACTCATGGTTGGACTTCTACAAGAATTCTAACCCCCACCCATCCCCACCCCCAATTATAAACTTCCTAACTATTTTATCAGTTTTCTCAACTTTTATAAATCCCATGGATTTGCCATTGCAGAAACACAATGTTATCAGCCATGTGCAGTTATATGCAGCCCAAAATCAACCATGTGAAAGTTCAGCAGGGGGAGGGGGGGGGGGTGCATACTCACAAGTTTCACTACTGGATGTCTTTGCTTCTGGTAAATTAGGGACAACAAAGGCAACCTCTGACAGAGCATCAGCAAAGTACAATACTTGCTTCCTCCCATTGTACAGACTGCCACCGTGAGAAAGCTCTTTCTTTTCAGATGAATCTAAAATCCAGATGTAAGAACAAACAAACAAAAAAAACGAAGAGGAAATAATAAAATGGAAAATAACATCGACACGATCTAAAATAAATGAACTAAAATAATCAGATGTATCAATTGAATTTTTTGAATCAAATGTTATCCTCAATGTGATGTCACACTTTAATACCTTGTTATCGACAATGTTTGTGTGACACAGAGGTCAGATATGGACAATCACATCATCTAATATTAGCAATAAATTCACAAACATTGTAGGATTGTCTTCTTGGATATACATGAGGTGAGTAAACCAATGACTTATAGTAAGTCAAACATCAGATAATTGAATCCACCTCTTCCGTAGTTACAAAATAAATTTTCAATAATGCTTACACAAAAAAATCTGTCGCTTGGGTAATCACAATAACCTCATGAAATTGCTATTTTACATTATTAAGAAAAAAAACTAAAAACAAACACCGTAGAATAGCTTGCTTATGTTTGCTTTACCAACATATTCAGTCCATGACCATTTAACTTTTTTTAGAGTTCTGCTACTTCTCTACTCACCATGACTATCAAGGTCCACTTTCCAGCTTGTCATCATGTTACCAGTCCATCCAGGGTGCTCACCGATGACCACCGGCCAGCCCAATGAGTGTAAGAACTCTAAAAACTGACTATTCACAAGATGTTTACTATTCTGTAAAGCAGAAAGAGAGAGAACATTATATAGATGGATGGATGGATGGATGGATGGATGGATGGATGGATGGATGGATGGATGGATGGATGGATGGATGGATGGATGGATGGATGGATGGATGGATGGATAGATAGATTTATATATTTGTATAACATGTCATGTGTGTACCATACAAATAAAAATCATAACTTGAATCACATTGAGTCACAGGAAGTACAGCTAGGTACATTTGAGGGTGTTCTGTGTTGTTACCATACAAATATGTTAAACAATTGCTATTCCGTGTATTTTTTTTCAATCAGAAAAAGAAACTAAAGTTCATGAATATTCAAATTCAAAAATAAGGTAGTGTTACTCTCTATCTACAAACAGCAACACATATTTAATTATATTGAATATACTGAATCTCTTGATTTTGGAAGATACAAATTTACTTATCAAGCAATATCTTAATTATAGCATTTATACAACTATGCACTCAATTCATTTCACTGAAGCTCACATCAATTATAAACATACTTACCACATTAGCAAGAATGTCGCTGGCTGAACGCTGACCCGACTTCATATAAAATATAAACACAGTATCGAAAGTACGACTGGAAATAGAGTCTAGAATCTTCAGGTCGGACGGGAACACCATAGATGTACAATCAAGGGAAACCAAGGCTGGAGGAAGGGGGCTACTGGGGTCTTCCTGATGATGAAAGAAGAAACATTATTAGGTACACCCAGTGATGCAAGACCAAAAGTGCAGCTAGGTGGATGAGGCTGAGGGGCAATACCCCTCGAGGGCTGAGAAATGTTTACAGTTAAATTATACTACAATATCTATAAAGTCACTTAGTCACACTGCTCATGATCAAAACTGTTTTTCTGGACTGTTTTCTCTGAATCAGATAAACATACCTAAAATTGTAATTCTGAAATTGATTTTCTATTCTGGCAGTCCTAAAAGAGTCAAAAACATTACTCTAACAAAAAAAGCTACGGGTACAAATAGTCTGATATTACTGCATCAAGAATAACTTTCAACATGTTCTTTTGTCTTTAGATCACTGAACTCTTAACATCCTTTTCGAAAACTAAACTTTCACAGTTTTAAATTCAATTTAGAGACCATTTAGCCAAAATTTGTTAGTTATTTCTTAAGCAATAAATCAGTTATTTCAATTTTGGTTTAAATGTGCCAAATATTTATAATTTCTTTGGTTTACATAATCAGCGACATGTATTATCATCTGCATGTTCCACACAACATTATCATAGCTATGTACTAATACTACATGTTGTGTAATGTGCTGCAATGTACATGAATCTGTTAAAGCAAGGTTTTGAGCTGATTTTGATACATTTATCGATCAAAATAAAATTCCCTAACAATGTAGCTAAAAAAGGTAGACTAGTCAAAGTTGTTTTCAACTAATGAAGTGAAACTGGATAGTTTTTAATTCTTTACAAGTAATCAATGCTAAGATGATAAAGGATATGGGCCATGAATAGGGCCATGGAATATGGGCCATAAAATATGGATCTTCAATGTTTGAGCAGAGGATGCTGTCATTTCGGTTCTAACTGAACCGTAGATACGACTCTAGGTAGTACTAATGCGTGTGATCTATACTGTTTACAGATCTCTCAAGACTGCTGTAACATATCTATGTACTAGTCGTGAAAATGTGCATGTAGACATTTGTAAACATGCAAATAAATGGTGGGCTACTTTTCTTAGCTAATATGCGCTAGTTATGAGTGGTAAAAACTGAATGTTAGCTCAACTATGTCACACTGTGCGTGCATTAAGGACTGTGCAGGTAGTTTGCCCAGAAGTGTCCGTCATAGATTCCTCAAAGGAATTCTCAGTGATTTCAGAGACTCTAGCTTGTCAAGTTTTTGGAACTAGAAAAGGACCGATAAAACAGAGCCTTATGTTGATTTAGGGCGTAGCTGGAGATCACCGATGTTGAGAACCAGTTAAAAACATCAATAACAGGCTCATTAATGTTCACTTTGTGAAACATTAGATCCCCAATGTTGAGAACCGTTGGAATCATAAATTTCTTGCTCATTAATGTTCACTTTGTTAAACATTAGATCCCCAATGTCGAGAACCGGTTGGAATCATAATTTCTTGCTCATTAATGTTCACTTTGTGAAAAACCTTCACACTAGTGTCTTAGTTTGATTGATTGCAATCCTATTTCTTAGCAAACCTCGGCAGGCGATATTGCTGACCAAATGCAAACAGCTGCTTTTCAGTCATGACAACGGACCGCAGAGCTGGTTTCAACTTTCATGACACTAACCATTAAGTTATCTAGACTGAGGTATCCGAGGTGTGACAGCAGTAGCCGAGCAGGGCTGAAGTCTTCCTTGGGTCGAGGTGGTTTTGCCTCCATGTGTCTGTTTGGATATCCGGCATTCTCAATCTCTTCTGACGCCTTCTCTCTGGTAAACTCCTCGTACTCTATCTGCTTGTCGATGAGACCCGCGATTATTTCATGGTCCGCGTTCAATGTAGGTGTTTCGATGTCTTGCAAGAGAGGAATGCTCTTGTCCCTGGGATTGAAGAAGAAATTTGTTTTAGCCAAGAGCATCAATTTTGAAAGTTGAGTACCCATCTTTGAATAAACCCGGAGCGAAACAAATACCACTTAATAGCAGCTAATAAATAATACACCAACACTTAAGAAAAAATATACAAGATAAACCAGATTATTTAGTGAATCTTTCAGGATATACCCCTATTGGCATCTTATGTTGTTAAGTATCTTTGTGGCGAGAGTTTCTCAATACAAGGTTCTTTTCATGCATTTCATTTTGCTGCCTCCTCTCCTGGACTTACCCCTTTGTCAGAGGTGCCATCTCAACTGAAGGTGGAAAGTTTCTAACTCTGAAGTCATGATGAGTCCCAACATCCTCTTTGGGTTCTGGATGGTTAGGATAATGTAGGCTACAGCCACCATCCTCCTGTGAAAATAATCAGAATCTCACAGAAAACTGTCTACCTTAGAAACAATAAATAACTATGATTACATCAACCTTCATGTTCTTTTATTTTGATTTAGAAAGGTTTTGTTCCATCTTATGAGAGAAATGACTAGTCTATCACAGTAGTATCATAATTCCTTGTGGTCTGCTGTTGATCATTTAATACCACAGAAACAAAGTATTGACGGCAACAGATGGTAAAACTATATTCATAAGTACAACAGAGCAAAGAAACAGAAAATGGCCGAAAGCTTCACTTTGGTTGAACAACTTAAGCTACTCACAAATTAATACTTGAATGAAAATGGTCTTCTTGGTTTTCCACTAGGTGATACCTGGAATATCTTAGCATGTATTACATGCACTACATTAAACAGAAAGGTTTTACTAATGCACAGTGTAACGGATACATTGAACCTGAGTCGCAAGTGAAACCTGTACTTCATCCATTGACGGATTTATAAAGCTAAGTAACAACGGCGGTTCATTTTATTTGATGTGAATTAGCTTCATAAGCATATATATATATCTACATGTACATACCTGATCCATTCTTGAACAATGTTTATGCCGTAATGACCACACAGTTCTTCCACCTGGACCTCTTATCACCATGACAACTGTTGGGGACAACACTGAAACACAAACAATACAAAACCAAGGGATGGAAAGAGGGAATACCTGAGTGATTAACATTTGCATAGCAGCTTTGATTTGTATGAATTCCTTTATATTGTAAAATGGTAGAAATGTTAAGCTTATGTAGTCAAAAGTGTTAAACATCATGGTCATAGCAAAGCAACGTGTAGTAAGGCATTGTACCACAATAGTTATGGTACCATGTAGCAATGGTAGTAGGCATGCTACCATGCAGTTGTGGAGGTAGCCATATACCATGTAAGACATGTAGACAATTATGGTACCATGCAGCAATGATGGTAGACATGCTACCATGCAGGTAGCCATGTACCATGTAAGACAGTTATGGCACTATGTAGCAATGATAGTAGGCATGCTACCATGCAGTT
>KN883678.1:7691-21541 GCA_000934455.1 Apostichopus parvimensis | reverse complement strand
AGACTGTAGGTACTAAGGTAACTTTCAATCTCTCTGGGTGTAATTTATTAATAATGAAACCCATGTCAACATATGTAGACTGTAGGTACTAAGGTAACTTTCATTCTCTCTGGGTGTACTTTATTAATAATACAAAATCATGTCAACATTTGAAGACTGTAGTGTTTGTTGTAAATGATTTAATTATTAATTAGATTTCAAGGCAGTTTTCTTCAGGTTCTCCCCAGCTGTTAGTATATTACTATATATTTAGTGATGGCTGTAACTCACCTAAGAGCATTTGTAGGTTGTAGGGGTCCGTCTCACACTTGAGTGCATCCAGCATGAGACCAACGAGTCGTGGTTTCAAGGACAGGAATGTCACATCATTAGCTACTGTCTTGTGATCACCTTCGGCATCCACTGACTTGAGTAGCGCTGATTAATAAGTAGAGATGAGAAGAGAAGGATATGATCGACGTCTGTTACACTCAAGAAAGAGATATGTAGAACCAAAAACCTTAATTTACTTGTATCTTCAGAGGGAAAATCTTCTATGCAGCAATTTTACTACATTCTTATGATTATTGCTCAAACCAAATATTTTCACAGATTAAAAAAAAAAAAAAATTTTTCCTTTTTCCAAAATATATTTCAATTAGTTGTACTCGATTGAAATAAAAAAATTGGAGTTAAATAGCTAACCAGTTGATGAGATTTCGGTATAATTCAGATGAAAAGATTAGACTGTCAGACAAAGGGAGACACCCATGTTCTATCCGACAGATCAGCTGTGTGTAGAATAACACATTCACTAGTTAATACTGCTTACATTGTAAAGTTTCCTTGGGGTGGAGGGGGGGGGGTGAAGGGAATATGGTCTACCTACCTTGGATTTTCAGATTTTTAAAGTGATGAGGTAAACAAACTAAAGAGATAAGTAGGTGGATTCCTGCCCTCTTCAGCTGCTGTTGTGGAACAATAGATCTACAAAAACAGAGAGAATGACAAACATATTGACAAGTGCATGATGAAAAAGAAGAGAAAGAATAATACTAAAATTAGAGTAATTTTAAGCTCACTTCTGACTTTTAACAATGCAAAACAATAACAAATAAGCCACCTAACCTGAATAATATGTCCCTCTCTGCTAAGACCAGCTCCAGTGCCTGGAGGACCGCCGGTACCAGGACCTGCACACCTTTCAGATCAATACGAAATAAGTCCTGCGCATTGAATAAGATACTGGACAAGACCAGACCACTCAAAGGCTGTGAATGTAATGATATTTATATCTTTCAACTACTGATGTAATGTCTTCAGACTATCTGAAACCAGCAGACTATGATATGGATAATGTTTATGCACATTAACTGAGAGGTGTACTCTCATTGAAAAC
Source organism: Apostichopus parvimensis (assembly GCA_000934455.1). Lineage (NCBI taxonomy): Eukaryota > Metazoa > Echinodermata > Holothuroidea > Aspidochirotida > Stichopodidae > Apostichopus > Apostichopus parvimensis. Next base: position 20,163 of record KN883678.1, on the reverse strand, counting down.
AAAACATCACTTCACAATGTGAATGTGATAGTCAGCATATGAGATCATGAGGCAGTAATATGGTTGGAGACTCCCCCTTAATAACATCTGTCATGATCTCAAGTGAATAAGAGAAAGATTAACTTGAATTGCAACAGTGTAAGATGCTGCAAATACATATTTCACATGTCAGGAATAATCACCCTCTGTCATCCTTCTCTCCCATATTCTGCTCTTAATTTCAACTTTCTAAAAAGTTGCATTGCAGTCTGTATCACCTTATAATGTTTCACAGGGAACATTCTTAAGTGCAAACACATATATATAAGTCTTACCTCTTCAGTGTTTAAGCTTTCTCATTGGGTGAGGTAGTACCTCATTAAATATCCAGTCTGTATCTCTTTAAACTGTTTCATAGGGAACATTCTAGAATCACCAAACACACATATGAGTCTTACCTCTTCAGTGTTTAAGCCTTCTGTTAAGGTGAGGTAGTACCTCATTAAATAAACAGTCTGTATCTGTGTAAACTGTTTCATAGGGAACATTCTAGAATCACCAAACACACATTTATGAGTTCTTACCTCTTCAGTTTTTAAGCCTTCTGTTAAGGTGAGGTAGTACCTCGCTAAATACACAGTCTGTATCTCCTCGTTACACTGTTTTCTAGTAAAGATCCTACATAACGATCCACATGCCTCTGCCCTCCCAGCCTCATAGGTCTGAGGATCTAGAGATTTGTCCTGTACAATCTGTAAGGAACAACAAGCAAAAAGAAAAGTTAGTCCTAACTCCTCATGACAAAAAAAAAAAAAACATAACATATTTTATTCCTCTTAAAACATAAAATTTTTATACATTTGACTTTTTTCTATCAAAACATAACTATAACCCTGAAATGAAAGAAACAGCAAGCCACCATCACATATAATTTAAGTTTCAAAGCAGCTCATTTTCTTTTCGAAATTGTTTAATCTTAAAATCCTCTAACAATGCAGTTCATAAGCTAGGCAAGTCAGGTATCAGTATCATTTTCCAAATCAAGAAGAAAAAGTCCAACTCTGAATGATTTAATTGATTGATGTAGCTTCGCCTTACCCTACTAGGACCCACAGATGGAGCGATAGGTTGACCCACTGGCCTAGCCTGTTGTTGGTATGTCACTTTAGACGGACCAGGTAACTCCGGGGTATTGGATAATGACGATTGCCGCCGAGCAACTTTACCTTTAGTGAGTGAGCAGGGAATGAGAGTCAATTATAAAAGATGCAGTCTATGAAAGCAGACAAGACTCAAAAAGTTGTCATATGATCCATCTTTATAATATCAGCTTTCAATCATTAAAAAAAAAATCATATCGACAATCGGAAGAGATTTATAAATCGGCAACAAGTCTTTGCTGTGATTTAACATTTTTCGAGAACTGTGGTTGAAATCATGACTCAATTAAGCATTTTCCAAGATAAAAAAAAGTGCCCCCCCCCCCACTCATTGACACACTGACTGGACTGAGACTCAAGTGAAGAAATTCACTGACAATGATCTGACTCAACTTAACCATGAATTGGATATGATAACTCTTCCTTACAAAGGTAAGTGATCATTCTTGGTTGTGTAATATTCACGGTTAAACGGCACCTATATTGATTTCACACAGCTTTCTAGCCTAGCTTCAAACTACACTTAACTATATAATTTGTTGGTTTTTTTTCTAACTACCATTCTGAATTCTTGCTAGCCTCTTTCTTATTCCACTTATGTAATGTGAGAAAGCTGTCTTTTGACTCTAAATAAAGTTATCCTCGACCAATCATGAGTTTACGGTTCATGTCCATATAACAAACACGAAGTTCCAGTGGACAAACTACCAGTAGTTGTATATATATAGTCTCACAGAATTAGAGACAAATGGAGTGTTTGGTAGCCTCATACAGCTACAACATGTTTCAATGAACTTCAATCTTGCCAGAGGGTCACTCTGAAACAAATTTTGCATTGGCAATTTGCTTTGCATTCTACTTTTTGAAATTCTATGCTGCATGTCTTCAAGATGAAATAAAGCAAAGGAAAGCATTCTTTTGCATCCTTTTCTGACTTTAAAATATGAATCAGGGGCTTGACAGTCTTGCGGAATGAAGCCAATGATGAAAACTGCTTTGAAAGTAATGAAGAAAGTAGAAGAGCATCCTGTACCCCTTGAAAGAATTGTAGCAAAACATTGCAAATAAACAAAGAAAACAATTGAAACATTTTGCAGCTTGGCCTTTGACAGATTTCACAACATTTGACTCAAATTTTCATTTCATCAGTGTTTTTTCTAACAGGGAAGGGTTTAGGCTAAGTGTTTGCAGGGTCCATGTGGCTGTTGTGCCTATATGTCACGATTGTTCACTAGTCTTGAGTATTATATACATGTGTGAACTGTAACGTTATTCCATCACATGTGAGGAGGAATAGTTGTAGCAACGGTCAAATGTCAACTTTTGAACCCAAGGTTGATTCATATGACATTCTTAAATGTTTGAAACAAAGAGAGCATTTTGTTATAGAACAAAGAACATTAAGGGTGCTGGTGGTAAGATATTTGATAGAACGTTATGTCCAACATCGATTTATGGTTTAAAACTCGTAACCAACTCTAACAAAGACGTAAAGTTTTATATATTTGATTGATGTTTCCCCTCCCTTCCTCCTCCTCTGCCCCCAATCACATTTTCATAAAGGCTCGGATGGTAAATGAAAGCAAATGATGAACCAAAAAGTACCTGATATGCACACAGGCTCTGCAGGTTATGGGAAATGATGATCAGAAAGCATCATAAAATTGGACATTAATGTGAAACAAGGAGGAAAATATTTTCACAACTTACTCTATCTGCAACATCTTTAATTCCTGGTTTCTGGTTCCATTACTGGATTATTCTATTCCAATAGTAGTGCACAATCACATTATGGTTGTACAGTTTTAAGGTCATGCAATGATACATAGGAGTAGTCTTATTAAGTGCAAAAGTAACCTAGATAAAAGGTTAAGAAGAGTGAATATGAGGTTATAGTTTATATCTGCTAAATGGATTAAATTGTGAAATTTTAAGGGTTCTACTATCTTCAACTGTTATGTGAATCTAGCAAGTTAAGCTCATGTACAAAGACATACATATGCCTCCTAACAACCCACCTTTCCTTCCCAATTCTCTACCCATACACATACACACACAGTTTCAAACAAACCGCATATAATACAAACAGTCTAAACAGTTGATCAAGGGAAAGAGGTTTAATGACATAAGATTAAGTCGTGGTATGTTAATTTTTGAATGATTATTTGTTGGACACAATATGAAGGGAATGTCACATTGTGAAGTTCTTTGTTTTGTTAGTAGAGGAAGGTAGAAGTCCGGATAATCTCAATGTACAAGTTTGAGTGGAACTTCACGTAGAAAAAAACCATAACACAACATTTTCTGCCAAGTCTGTGGAGTAAACATGTACCCTAGTGATATAAATATTAATATTGATATAAATATCAACCCCACTGCCAAACATACAAGTTTGTATTCTGTGATATGATACTGTATAACCAGATTTGAATACTACAGAACTTTGTAACAACCCCAATGCCAAACATACCAGTTTGTATTTTGTGATATGATACTTAATAGTAAGCTTTCAATGCTAATATCAACCCACTGCCAAATGTACAAGTTTGCATATTGTGACATGATAGTGTATAGTAAGCTTTGAGTGCTAATATCAACCCCACTGCCAAACATACAAGTTTGCAATCTGTGATATGATACTGTATAACCAGATTTGAATACTACAGTTGTAACAACTTCAATGCCAAACATACAAGTTTGTATTTTGTGATATGATACTTAATAGTAAGCTTTCAATGCTAATATCAACCCCACTGCCAAACAAACAAGTATATATTCTGTGATATGATACCTAATAGTAAGCTTTCAATGCTAATATCAACCCCACTGCCAAATGTAAAAGTATATATTCTGTGATATGATACTGTATAATCAGATTTGAATGCTAATATCAACTGCAAAGCCAAACATAAACATTTTAGTTTGTCAAGTCGTTTAAAGCTCTATGTGAGATTTAATGGTACCAAAGTCTTTCATGATATTACGCACAAACTTTGTTCTGCTTAAATATTGGTTTTTATATCTTTCCTTGTCTAGTCAAAGTCAGTGATATTGAATTCCTATTGGGTGAGTGGACGAGGTAGAGGGAGTCTATAGAATATTCCTGCATTTAAGGTAGTACTGTAACTGCAATGCTATTGTACCCCAAAAGAAATTAAACGAATATTTTATTCTGAAAACAAAGAATTTCTTGACAATGAGAATATCAAAATAATGGCATGAACCCAAACATACATATAAAGGTTCCCACAAGAGTCAGTTGCTCTATATGATTTGTTGCCTATTAATGTCTTAGAACTTCAAAATTATGACTTTAAATGAATGAAGGAGAAATGTTGATATCATGCCAAGGCAAACCCATCCATATCAAGGAAACAAATGAAGGAAAAATGATATGATTTGGGAAATCATTTTGCTCTCAGTAAATGGAGGAAAGATGATGATATTCAGGAAAAAACCTGTCATGTCATGATTGATGCATGTCACACGAGGTCATCAGGATATAAATGATGTCAAACAAAACCCAAACAGGAGGATGATGATTTCAAAACTAGTCAAAGAGAATGTTTCCCTCCGTGAGTGAAAGTTGACAAAATGTGATTTTCTGACAGCAAACTATGAATGAATGTTCCTACCTGCATGAGAGTTAGTTTCTAGTGAAAGGGAGTTTCTCTCTAAACAGTTTGCAAAACTCTCAGGAGGGTAATTGTGTGTTCAAAAGACTTTCTGGTGGCTGAAATTGGTTGCTTAGCAACAATGCTGTAGTTTTATGTATCTTTAGGCAAAACACCACATTCTCATAGCATTGTGCATCACGATGATATGAAGTTTGTGGTTAATTTAAAATTTTGTGGTATTTTATAAAATGTACCTGGCAACAGCAGAAGAGATTTTGTCATCAGGGCCCTTCAGCTGCAAATATTGTTGTTTTTCTTTACAATTTGTCAATCATTTGCCAACAGTTGAAAAGAATAGTACTACAGAAACTACTAATTTTTTTATGAAATTCTAAGTGCAGAGAACTTTGACAGCTAAACTAACATTCCAAATGTATCAGTTTACAAGGATAAATCAACAAGTATATTATAATAGCATAATTAAAGCTTTCAAAGAACATTTGCCCAGATGACATCACAGACCCCCTACTGTGATCCAACTTCCTGGAGTAGTTGAAGGTTTAGCCAGTCAAAATAGGTTACATTCAATCAAACTTATCTCGAGTTGGGGGCAAGATATTGAGATGGGCGTTTTCAATTAGCAGTGTAAGTTTCACAGTGTCATCAGACAATCCTTTTCAATGCTTCACAAGTATCACAAGGCTTTTAGGCAGCAAACTGTTCCCAAAATGTAGACATTGTTTTATCTATTTAATTGGAGTATAAGTCTCAAGGCTGCTATATAAAACAGTGACGGTTACAGAATAATTCCTCTCCGAACCACGGCCTTAACCCATGCAAGTGAAAATATCTATAAATTGATAACCGTTACAACGCATGCAATCACTGGATATAGAAGATCCATTGACCATTTTCTTAAATCATGAATGGCAACAATTTTTAATTTGAGATTCCCAGAACTTACTTAACCTTAGATACCATTACAAAATGTTTCCATTTCATTAAGATTTTTGCAAACTGTTTTTCTCCCCCCTTTCATATAGGAGAGAAGCTGCTTTTTACATACCTACGCTTGCAGTGATAGGTTGGTTAGTGATGTTATAGGCTATGGTGGTAGCGTTAGCCATGGATAAGCCATATGCGAATGTGATCCGTCTGGGCTGTGACGGCACCTTATCTTCCCCTTTGTGTAACTTACATCCTGTGAGGGCAGCCTCAAACAGCCACGCTCCAAATAAATGCACTATGCTATTGCAATCTGACCGTTTGGGGACGAAGCTGTCCGTACTGGGTTTGTCCATGAAGCTGGAGATGGGCGGAAGGGAGGGTGTCGCTCCTCCTGTCCCGAAGCCTGACGAAGATGATGCGTGACTCTTCATAACTTTCCTGACCTGCGGTGGGGTATCGCTGGGGACAGATATACTGGACACCCTGCTCCTCTGAGAATCAGTAAGTTCCATCGTTGTGGGTTGGGACTGGTCAGATGGCATACCTTCACAAAAAAACAAAAAAAAACCATACCCACTCTTAAAAGGTGTCTACAAAAGACAAGAAAACATTAACTAACAATTCCTTAATATTTTCCCTGCAAAATTTCAGCACCTATAACTTTCCAACTGCAAAAACCATCCATAATGTCTCTACATATATGTTCGTTTCGCCGGAAAAGCTTATAGAAAACTCTAGATAAACAATGGACGACGGACTCACCCAGAAATGCATCGACCATGACTGACAAACCACTCATAGCTTTCAGATATATCTGTGGCAGGGTCTTAAGGCAGGCATGTCGGATGGGGTCGATGGTACTCTCATGAGTGATGGCGTAGGACATAAACTTGGGTGTTTGACCGATTACTTCAGGGTGGCAAAGGTCAACTGGATTGGTCATTATGTGGAGGAAACGGAACCAAGTCTGTGCAAGGGTGTCAGGATCCATCTCAACAGGAACAATCTGGTCGTCGCTTAAATCTGTAATAAATAAGACATGAATATTCAAAGGACAGTGCGTAATATACATGTTCCATGGTTGTCAAACCCCCTGAAGTTCAGAGAGTAGAACATCTAAATCTTCTTCAAGGTGCATAAACAAATTCCTACGAAACAGATTCTCCACTCAGATGTTTACTGGTCGTCTTTTGGACGTCCTGGACGATCTTTTCAAGTTGTCCGAGCAGCAAGACTGGTTGTCTACCAAGCTTATTAGATGTTTGAAAGAACATATGACATAGTTATCTGACTGTCAAAAATTAAACAACGCAACTTAGACAAAGTCAAGGAGAACTTTATTTTCTGATGTAAGAAATTGTTATTTCCTAAGGAAGCAATATTAAATATTTGAAACTAGAAACTGTAACCATGAAGACTAAAGAAGAAGATGGGAGAAGACAGACTAGGGAGTGGTTCTGCAAATTATACAGACTTGAAAACAAAATAGAATAACTGAGTGACATTCAAGTACTTAATAGGTACCATCTCAAACTTACCAACTTTGAGAGGAGGAAAGTTTGGACCATAGAGTGACCTCAAGAGCTTTGAGGTAAGCACCTTGCAAACACGGTTCCACTGGACCACAGTCTCCATGTGGTGCCTCCAACCAGCACACATCTCCCTCAGTGTGCGCCATAACGTAGGAGGCGGAAAACAGCGAGCACAGGCCAAGAGCCAGATCTCAAACATGACTTGGAGAAGCCGTTCACAGAGATGTTCCGCCAGGCTCCCTTGGAATAGAGAGAAGATTAAGTAGTAAGGTATACAGATACAGTATGCTCGCTACAAAGTTGTGTAGTTTGTTTATATAGCATTATGGTCAACCAATGCAAATGTCAGTTCTGCATAAACATGCCAAGGCATTGAACAATATACCCATAGGAAGAGCCCTCTAATATGTACAATAAATGTTCAACTTATTTTTATGGATGAATATGACCAAAAGAAGCCACCTATTCTATATTAGATTGCAGGCTAGTATAATAGATTTTCTAATGGGGGGGGGGGGGGGGTTAGCTTACTGATGTGGATCTTATACTGAACACTGTCATACAGGAGGGGTCTATACTTGTATTACTAAGGGTGCTTACACAAAAAGGGGTCCTATATTTTGCAACCGTATCAAGTTTGATTTGTGAATTTGACGCAGGTAGTGTTAATATGCCCATGCAAGACCATTCTCTTCCCAGGAAAATGTGGACCTATTGAAAATGGAGAGGGGGAACACACCCTCCTGCATATGAGCCAGAAGTGTTAGTGTGGATTCCCACACTGAATTTATTCTAAAAAAAAGTACACATATTGTTATGAAAGACAACAACTAGCTTCTAGCTCTGAGTAACTTCTTGTGTCAAGACTTAGGTTTCATATCTTATCAATACGCCATTGAGTTGAACTTATATTGTCTCCTGTTTACCAACCTATTTAACTGTAAGTCAGGGCATTTTGTCACTTGTATTATATCTTCTTCTGTACAGCTGTTGTACAGCACATTTGAAGATTTACTTTGGTCGTGAAATGTGCTTTATTAAGTTATGAATTTAGCTTTAAGTTCCTTACCTTGCTCCAAAGGAGGAGACAGAAGATTACTGTTTATGGTCAGCATAAACTTGAGTAGGACCTCCCAGGTTTCCCTCGACATAAGATTACTGGAGCTGGCCACGGACTGAATGGTCCTTAAGACACGATGACAAAGAACAACCTGTTTACTGAGGTCAGTGTCCCCTGTAAAACATCAACAACAAAATCATCAAAAGGGGGATACAATAACTAATTGAACAAAGGAATGAAGAATGAAGATGATATTACCATTTAAGCCACCCAGCCAAACTGCACATACTGGTAAACAGCGTACCATGAAGAAGCTGAGATCATTAAACGGTATTGATCAGTGGCAAAAAGAAATTTAATTATTTTACTGTTAGATGCATTTATAATGACAACCAGCAAATGCCAATCCAATAAGTGAGACGTAGATTAATTTACTTTGCCAAAATTAGAATCGTTCTCTCGTATGCAATGTGTTATTTAATAGGATGAGCAAAGAATGCAACCAGGCACCAAGCACATACTGCAGCAGTTGTCTACAGATTATGAAATAAAATCAAGAGTGCTTAAACTGCTATAAACTGTTCAAATGTTGTTAAATGGATGTGATTTGAAATAACTTGATATCCCAGAATTCAGCTTTGCTGTTTAACTAGCGAAATATCAGCTAATAAACCTTGTCTTGTTCAAGCAAGGATCTCATTGCAGTAAAATCTCTTGTCCATTAGTGACAGACAGCTGTGCACATGCAAGCATTAGGACGGAAGTACTGTTCCCGCCAAAATTTAATGTGGATAGTTCACAATGTGTATACTTCTATCAGGCAGCAATACTTGAAAGAAATCTTGTCACTAGCTCTAGATGAGGTAATTCACATGTGACCTAATTTTACCTGATAAACCCCTCACTACACCAGTAAAAATGGATTTCAGTATTGTAGGTGTTATCATGGCAAGGATTCTTTGATAAATTTACTTTCCTTCTTGTAATCTGGGTTGCTGAGTTTTCCTAAAAATGAAACACTTTCAGAGTGCTTGCTAACCCGCTAATGCACCGAAACTTCATCATTTCATCAACATGTCAATTTTCTGGATGAGAGTATTAATGTAATTTCCTCCGCGTGTAGTAAATGATCAATGCATTGAACAGAAAAAAAAGCCTTTTCAAACTTTAACTAAGCTATTGCTTAGTTTGTAAGCATCGCAAATTCCTCTCATGGATGAAAATAAAATGGTTAACTTTTTATGGACATGCAGATATGCGTTCAAAATGCGAGCAAGAACAAAATGCAGGACAGACCTCTTCTGGGACGTCTCCAATTTTGAACATCCTCGAAATCACCTGCCGAGAGAATTCACACACCATATATAACATGCACACTTTACTCTGGTGTGAACGCTTCACAGAGATTAAGAAACGTTTTGAGAGTATAATTGTAGTGAGCTGGTTGTGTACATGGGCAGCACTGCAGGTTCAGCATTATTTGAGCTTCAGAGTATATGGGGATTCAATCTGGAAATGCTTTAAAGCTTTCTCTTCTTTCAATTTTTCCGTTCTTATCCGTCATTTGCTTCTTCTGCTTTACTAAAAGCTTACACAAATGTGAACTGTGTTGTTTTAACAAATGTTTAGATAACTATCATGCATTAACAATTAATAACACAACATAATAATTCACTATATAATAAGAAAAGACTTTATTACTCCTTCCAAGTGTAAGAAAGACGTATTATCGAGAGCCCTGTTTTATGATTAAAGAGAATTTGAAATCATCAAAATGACAAGCAAAAGTACTGTTCTGACATCTATCAGCAAACATTTCCAACCTTTTTTCAGTGATTTTAAATGTGTGAGATGCTTTTTGTTCAATGAAGTTAAATACTCCATCTGTGTTTTGCATTCTGTATGCTATTATCTCCCCCCTAAAATTTAAGTTGTTTCAGATAATTTCTAAATAATTTCTAGTTTCATTCACAGGTCTTCGTATCTTCTAGTGAATACTTATATGTTTTCCTGGCATTCTGCCAACTTGGTTAGGATTAGTTGGATGGATGGAATGCTTTCGCATGCACATGTATTCTGGTTGGTCAGGCATTCCGACCAATCATTACTCTAATGCTTACATGATATGCTATTCAGACTGCTGTTTCTACTTGTATCAATTGACTATAGTACCTTTAACAGAGCACATCTACAGTAGTATGTACATAGGTGCAAATATTCCTTCTTGTGTACATAGGTTATCTTTACAGCATGATTTTATGATTTGGGTGAATTCCATTGCTCAGGACATGAATAGGTCTTAACTTATGAACTCTCCATCAAGATATTTGCCTTGTTGGGCCTATTTTATCTGAGTACTTCATAACGCACCCGATAACCCACGGTTGTATTGAATGTTTCCATCTAATAAACCATTTTAATCCATTGAAGATCCATTAGCAATCTGAATTATCATTTTATCTCTGAATTGTGTGTAAACTTTCTGATTTCATTCCACACACCCAAGGCTGTCCAGTCAATGGGTGATAGTGCTATTCAACTAAATCCCTTAAATTCTGTTCCATCATTTTTATGGCAGCCAATTTCGAACTCTTATTCAACAAACGATAAATGTCCAAGTACTAGGGAACCTCACACCTCAGATATATTGTTATATTGAAGGAGAAAAAGCCTAATCACTGAAATCAGGTATAGGCAGCTCCTTTTTGGTGATTTTTTTAGGCATATCTTAAACACAGAGTGTAAACTGCACCACATACGACCAGTGACATGATGGTTGCAGTGAAACTGGACATTTCTGTAAACACTGGTAAAGTACATAACTGGTAAAGTGAGTGATGTCTGTAAATACTGTACCTTGATCTTTAACTTTGAACAGATTCACAAAGTGTTGGCATATTTTCTGTGCATACAGATTTGGGTCTCTGAAGAGAGGTGATGGCAGTGATTGGTGAGGTATGGTCAGGACTGCTAACCACTCACAGTAAACACTCACACAGTGTCTTAAAGCCTCATGTTCTGAGAGGGGCAGGCTTAGCCCGTAGCAAATTACCTGTGGGACAACAATGATGTAAGACTGTAAACTAACTGTGTATAACATTAAATGGAAGAAAAAGAACTATAAAAACAACCTTTTCTTTCCTTGAATTTAAAATGTCTGAAAATGTATGATTATTCAAAACGGGAGGAGTAATATATTACCATCCCAGAGTCACTGACATTCTCCAAAACTATGGCTACAAAGGACTCCCTGGTGGAGTCTGAGTCGCAGTGAAGAAGTAAAACCTATCCTAAATAAATTCATTTCTAGAGGTAGGTCTGTATTCTTAGTTTTAGGACTAGCTTGAACTTGAAGCTAGATGTCAGGAGTGCCAACTTTGGCCGTTTGGATGTGTTGGTGGAGCCATTACTAGGCTAGTTGTGGGAGTGTCCTGCAAATGTCCTGCAAATGTCCTGCAAATGCAAAAGCCTAGGCTAGGTTAGACTGACAATTGTTAGCCTAAGTTGGCCTATATTTCTAGGCTGCATTTACATTATAATTTATACATGGATAGGCTATTCAATAAAAACCTAATCAACCTGGGGCTGTTGGAATTTGAGAAGACTGTTCCATGTTATACCTCCATGGTCCATAAAACCTGCTTCTCCGTTTCCAGTCCAGGGAACAATGGTGCACTTTCATGGGAAGATACACTCCCAGGGCTTAGGGAGGCAGCAAGTTCACGTACAACGTTTACTGCGACTTCACGTCCCACAGACTCTGGAAAACAGTCCAAGACGCTCCTGCTTTCCACACCAGCTTCTATTGGCTGCTGTAAAGAGGCCCATTCTGAGTACATTGTTGCCCACAATCAGTGGGTCCGCCGGTTTATGTCCACCAAAAATTACAAGGTACTTTGGAATAACCGGAGTCTGGTGATATTAAATGTACAGGATAGGCTAACGTTAGGCCTCCAGTCAGTGTGTTGTACAGGCAATTCAAGAACGGAAGAAGGTAACAGGTAAACAAGAAAAAAAATATATCAAATTGGGGGCGCTATACTACTTTGAGCCAAACGGAAATCATTAGCGACCATGCACAAATGTGGTGGTATGTGGAGGGTGAGGGAAGTGGCGTATGGCGTATGGCGGGCCATCAGTCTCAAATCATGGGAGATCGACTTATACCGATTTAAA
>KN883677.1:112724-129246 GCA_000934455.1 Apostichopus parvimensis | reverse complement strand
CACTGATCTGTACCCTACATTGCTGACACAATACCCGATTTGCCACAGTTTGTCATGCAAACTGTTTGGTATGTCTTTTGTACTAGCTTAGTCTGCCCCACCAATCAGACCCTTCGCCCCCCCTTTGCCCCCCCAGATAGAAAGGCTGGCTACGCCACTGATAACACCGTACCAATTAACCAACTTGAGACAAGAATAAGACCTAAATCATTAGAGGCGATGATTGACGAATAATTAAGATACTGAAAGAGAATAATAAGTAAGGTTAACAGCGAGGTGGGTGCGGTGGGTGGTCGGGACTGGTGATGACAGGGAGATGCTGTGACTACATCTAATGGATGAAGTAGTTTCGCGATGATCGGTTGTCACATAGTGCAATGCCAGTTTTTCTGTTGCGTAAATGGGGCTTGCAACCATGGAATGTACTATCACTCTACAGGCATGGATTGGGAGGGGGAGGGGTGTGTCTGTGGGGTTATGGGAGGGTGTAAAACCTGCTATCCCAAACAAAATATTAAAACTAGTTATGAACACAAACTTGCATGTAGACCTCAAAAATGCACCATTCCACATATACAGATGTCCTTTGCAGCCTGGCTGCAGGATACCACAGCCCCCACCCCCACCCCCAGCATCCTACTTTCTTAGACTCAGTGCCTTAGATGAATGCTAGGTCTGGAAGTAACAAACATTTACCTCATGAATACATTTGAAGAGTTCGAAGTCATACAGGGTGAGTTGTTGAGCAAATTCTCTGGAATCCATGGTTTCCAGAATGGCCATAGTCCCATCCTCTGGACCATCCTGGGAAGGAAGGGGTGTCTGTGAGGGTGGAAATATAGAAAATTAAATTATAATCACCATGAAACAATGAGGTGGATGGCATTAAGGGGAGAAAGGGTGACGTCTGTGCTTTAGTACATTACAAAAAAGATAGGAACTAATATTACAGTAAAAGCAGTTTTGAAGGTAGTTGAAAGTTGAGTTTGATAGATGGCAACGTAAGAGAGATCATGCTTGTATAAATGACATGTGTAAAATTTTAAAATTTTTAAAGGTTGACTCTTTCCTGCAAGTTTTAAAATAAAAGGAAAACTTGACTAGCCTCAACTAATGAAAATGTCATATTACTATGTTAATATTCAAAATCATAACAACAACAACTAAAACACTCTGCTTTGAGGATGTTTTTTTAAGCGCTGGCTGCTGTTATCATCATTTATAGTAAATTATTTATTTTTTATTAACATTAAAACCCATCTGAAACACTAGTAAAGTAAAAAAGAATTCGTAGAACTGCTATTTTAAAAATTGTGTCACCATAGCAACCAAAACAATGATGTCCTTTCAAAACTAGGAGTACAGTATCATGAAAATAGTTATTCCAAATCATCCCCCAAATGCTTCAAGTGTGATGTAATATTTTAATACAGCTCAGTAATAATTTTTGGGTTTTTTATATCATACCTAGCTAATTTAAGATCATGAAATCGTTCCTAACAGCAGATAATAAAACAAATCTGCAAATTTAATTATTTTAAAAATAATATTTCTTTTTGATACTGACCAAGGCATCAAGGTGTTCCCTGGGTGAGATGAAGATCTGCCCGTTGCAGCTTAACCTTGATGTGATACAGATATCGTCTGATCTGTATGTAACTCTCTCTAAAAACAAAAGAAAAGAGAGATAATTATACGATGACCACATCAAAACAGATATCGTCTGATCTATATGTAACTCTCTCTATAAACACAAGAAATGTGAGACAATAATACAATCATTAAATCAAAACAGATATCATCTGATCTATATGTAAAAACAAAATGAAAGAGAGATAAATTATACGATGACAACATCAAAACAGATATCGTCTGATCTCTTGTAACTCTCTCTAAAAACACAAGAAAAGTCAGACAATAATACAATCATTAAATCAAAACAGATATCGTCTGATCATTATTCCAGTGAAAGTTTTCAAAACTGGTCGGCATGGTAACACTGTTATGAGACTGTGACCAGCTGTTTCAAACTATACATCAACATTAAATTAAACATTCAATCTCCAAGTAAACATTAAGACCAACAGGGTTCACTGTCTTGTCAGGCAGTTAACCAACTTTTCCTGCAGACGATAAAATTAAGGCCAGCCTAACCTCAAAGCCACTTGGCAAAGAGAGTTCATGGGAGGTCAACCTCAAAGATACAGCCTTTTAAATATCAGTGATCTATCTCTAAGACTACCGTAAAATTAGAACATGGATGCCTTTAGATGACTTTAAATATTCGGGTCAAACGAGGACACAGATCAAACTGTGTGTGTGTGTGTTCATGTTTAAAATGGATGTTGACAAATTAGGACTAAATTTGGGTGGTTAAAAGCAACTTTTACAAATCATCGGTGCGTCCTGCGTGACAGATTATAAGAAACGCCCGCAGGGGATTCTGATACGCACAAAGCAAAGGCATACATTTGCAAAGTTACTGGTTAAAACGAACAGTTAGAGAAGTGAATCGGGGAGAGGAGAGAAGGTTATTACAAAACATAATTTAAGTGTATAAAGTGAATCAACAACAAGAAAATGACCGAGAATTTATATAAAAATTGGACAGAGCAAAGAAGTTATTGGCTAGAAGAAGTAAATTTAAGTGTTTACAGTACCTTTCTAACCAATATTTAAAGTACTCTTGCCCAAAAAAATATGAGTATTGTATTTCTGTGACCTTCTGGTCTCTGGATATCACCAAGAGATAAAAAATTAGGTAAAATGTTTGAAGAGGGGGGGGGGGTTTATAAAGTAGAATCGCAACTTGTTATAAGTGAGTTTATATGCTCGATTTTACGGCAAATTTTTTTTATGTAATAATGTCGAAAAAATATCAAGTCAAAGTTAAATTTTACTCAGTCCTCAAATCCTTCAAGAATGGAATAAATTTTCATGTCTTGACGGTATAATATTCGACATTTTTCAGATATTAGTGCGGCTAAAATACTTTATGATTCAAGAGAAAAGAAGAAAAAGAATCAATACTTTACTGAATACTACTTTTTCTCTAATAAAAGATACATAATTTACATTAAAAAAATGATTAAAAAATAAAACTTAATATAATGCTAGTAGCTGCAGAAAATAGACCATGGGAATATAAAACTGATGTAAGTTCATTGATGGTATTAACATCCAAATTTTGCTCACTGATTTATTTGTGTCTCTATGAAAGCGACCACAAATATGATAAAAGTGTCGTTTCAATTGGTTCAAATACAAAATGGAATACTAAGTTGAAAGCAAGTCTGATCTGCCTAACACTGTTCTTAGAACACATATGCCTACAGTTTACATAGGTTATTTATGCACTCAGCAAGGTAATCCACCCCCTCGCCTACCCCCACCCCTCTCAAGAAAAGGCATTATATTGCTACAAAAAAAAAGAGCACTATGGTTAACTTCACTTCATATTAGTAACATATTTAATCTTTATCAATCTGGTACTGATTAATAGCCTATACTGTAGGGTTCAGTTTGTAAGTCCTAAAATATAGGCCAAGGTTTATTGCCTGCAGCTGTACCCCAGGCCACCCACCCTCAACAACCCCCTATGTGCCATTAATTAGGATGAGTTTAGAGTAATTATCTACAAACCTACAACCTTGACCTGATATTTCAGACAATGTCATCTGTGCCTAGCCTTTTTTTCACCTATAACTACATAGCAGAAGAGGATGGGCAGTTGTGGTCGGATCCTTAATTTATAGTTCAATTTTTCTTGGTAATCTTAGTAATACCAGGGAGTTATTATGGAAATAACCAGGGAAAAAAAACCCAGAAATAAATATCATGGAGCATCCATGGGTGTGTGACCACAGCAATAACAATAACATATAATAATTAAGAATTAAGAATATTACCTTTCATTTTTGACTTTAATAATATCAGTTTGAAATTTGAGGAAACAAATTGGACTTTTGATTGAATGCACACAGTACATAAAATCAAGGATGAGGTCTAATAGTGTGCCATAACGCCTTAATTTTCTTCACTATTTTGCCTATTATTGGATAAAGGCTAGTTGTGTTTGTTTGACATGGGCAGTGTTGTGTATACCTCTAGGGTGTGACAATTTGAAAAGAGTACTGTCATAATATTGTTTTTTTTTGCAACAACGCTGCAAAGCAGCAAATTTTGAATTGGAGAAGCGATCACATCCCTGGTGAGGTTTTGAACCGGAAACCTCATGATTGCGGGGCAGACACTCTAACCGCTACAACATGCCTTCACCTTTTTGCCCACATCCCATGCCATACCACCAACGTTTGAAATTCATCGTTGTTGGAGCAACACACGATAAATGCCGAAAACCATGAAAATTATTTAAATATGACCTCTGTAAGTCTTTTTACCTCCACATGACTTGACCTCACAGAGTACCAGGTCGTGTCCTCCAAGGCACATTTTCTCTGAGACTGAATTGATGATCTGTTTGACCGTGGTGATGACAGATGTCCGTAATGTGGTGTAAGTGTGGTCGGCACAGAATACCCTAAAGATAGCTGTAAGAGAGAACGAAAAATGATCTCACCATCACTAAATTTATCTCCGGAGGATTTCAAAAGAAGGAGAGCGACAGCAAAAAAATGACAAGTTAAACATGAAGATTTCAAATACTGAAAGTATAAATAATAGACAATTCACAAATGACAAAAACAATAAGTCATAGCATCAGTCCTTTATACCCCCCTCCCCCCACCCCCTATCTGTTACAGTTACTGTCGCAGATCTGTATCCGCTGTTAGGAACAACGATTGAGATAAGGTAGTTGCATCTGGAGTTTTGCTTTAGTTTAATTTTGTCCTCCCCCAAATATCTACAAGAATATTCCTTTTAATATTCTGATACTGTTTTCACATCTGACTGTGATACTGTCACTATGCTTGGTGATGATGTTACCTTCGTCATGGATTCTTATGGGTGCCCTTTGCTTGCTACCAGAGGCATCGGATGAAGGTCTTCTGAACTCGCTAAGACCCTAAAACAAAGAGGTGAACAAAGAAAATAAATCATATTCACATTATTAATCATAATAACATAATAATCATTAAAAAAATTGAAAAATTGTTAGGTCGTCTGAACTTGCTCAGACCCTAAAACAAAGAGGTGAACAAAGAAAATAATCATAATCACATATTAATCATAATAACATAATAATCATTAAAAAAAAATGAAAAACTGTGAATCACTCTGATGTGACACCAAATCAACAAAAATGATTAACCTAATACCAAAGCACCAACACCATTAGCATTCCACCTTCACCCTCCCCTCACCTTCCAAATTAACCCCATAAATCACCATACCTTACCCATCCACAAGGCCTCCTTCATATCAACACAAAGCTGGCTGTAATGATTATGAACTGGCCTTTGTTCTTAACCATTTTCTGCCCTACCACTCTCCTAACCCACCCCCTTTCCTAAGTCATGGTTATATTAGGTCCCATTACCCTTAACATTTAACTTGGATATTAGCCAGCATTCCCTGTCTGGTTCACAGCATCAATATAATCGAGTCTCTTCTGTACAAGTAAAATAAATAGGAATCAAACTCATTGCAGTTCTGGAAAACACCTTTTGTTTCCCTCACTTGGATGCTTTTACACACATTCTTTTTCCCCACATGTCCCACCAAAAATCCCTACCCCCCTCCCCATCTCACCCCAATTCCCTTTTCTCTCCCTCTCTTTCTGTACCTGCTTCTGGACCTCCCAGGTATGCCTCTGTTTACACTCCTCATCTCTTCTCATCCTCTCGACTAATCTCTGTATCTTTGTGAGGCTCTCTTGTAGCTCGGGCTTTGTTCTCGTGTCCTCCTGGGCATCCAGGGTTAAAGTCTTTCGAGGCGGGGGAGGGGGCGGAGAGAGAGACAAAAGATTAATTAATATTCAACTTGAATGAGCCAGTCGACAAAGCAAGGCCACATCTTCATCACGATACAAACACGAACCGAACCTCTGCTCTAAAGATTAGTCTCAGCAGAGAAAGGACTAGTTACAGCAAGAAGTACAGCCCATTCAAGTGTAAAATTAACTAGAGAAGTTTTCACTTTCATTCCTTGGCTATTACAAAGAAACATGTCAGTGACAGTACATATATGCTACACTCATAATGAGGCTTACACGAGTATGAAAGGAAAACTTACAAGAAAAGAAGTTTGGAGTCATTTAAACGCATTTACTACAGATCATGCCTTCATGCCTTAAAATGTCTCACTGTGTATCACAAAAGAAAAACATGAGAGGGGAAATTAATCGTAGGTGTTATTTATTTGTAATAAGGAGGGAAGTTTGCTATGGGAAATGTCAGTGAGTCAGTCATTTATAATGGCTGCTACTGAATCTAGTCTCATGTAAGCATCTCAGTAAGAAGGTAATCGTGTTGGTGCAAGTAAATCACGGGGTCTTTCCTGAATATTTGAAATGAGGGAACAAAGTTAAGGATAACTTTTGGGTGCTGTTAAAGTCATCGTTGACGCAGATTAAATATAAATATTTATTTGTCCCTCTGCTTCGGGTCTCAGGAAAGGAAAATAAATTCAAAAGGTAACTGTGACATAAGCTGACATGTTATGGACTGGTTCTTATTGTTAAGACAGAGTCTAATTCGTTCATTCTAAATAGTCTATGAATCATGTTTTAACTGACAAATATAAACTTCTTAACTTTTGGAGAAATCTGGTAAAAATCATCATGGCATAGAAGTTGAAAATTATTACATTTGTTAATGATGCAGAAATCATCTGAGCAAGTATCAATATTATATTAAACATATGAAACACAAATGGATGAAGATTTGAAGTGTGAAAGTGCATTGAAATTAATCATTTTCTAAGCAATATTCATTCAAAGGTATATCAATCCCTCGTGCCAGGGGAAAATCCCCTGAAGAGATCACTGATCAAAACCAGTCTGGTCAACATCCTGTTGTGGTGAAGGGTTTCTCAGGCAAGAATAAATAACATTCAAACATCCATCTCTAGATTTAGGAACAAACGGTGTGACATAAATAGTAAAACAAAGCAACTTTAAACCGGTCTTGTGTTGATAACGGTGGTATATCTACAGGTAGTAGTGTTTTCAAGGTGTGCTGTATTGGCCCCAAATATGTTAGATATTTAAATATATGGGTCACATTTGGTCAAAATCCTTCAACTGTTTTTATTACAACCTTTGATGACATTTTCCTCACTTGGACATTCAGTCATCTTGTGCATTCCTTAAAAATCTCTAAGAACAATTTGGAGAGTAAAGACCTCAAAGTACTTTTTGAAAACTTCTAGCAATTATAGCGTACAATAATTTGGGGCCTAACTACCTTTTAGGGACTGCATTGTAAGTCACCATACAGTAATATCCCTCCACATTGGTAGCCCAAAAAACTCTGATGTTAAACCTTTCAGGCTTAACGGATAATCCCTAGTGTCGGGTCATGCATACGATTAGCTACCCTCTCAGAGTCGGACTCAAACCAATTTGTCATTATCTTCTTCACAGCGAGAAATACAATGAGTCAACTTGACTCGAGTCAGGAGAAAGTTAATTGGTATGTCTTCTGACTCAATCTTCAGGTTGGAAAATGCACCACCCTCCTTGCAAACTTAACTAGCAATTCCTCTAAAGGATTTCACCAGGGAGTTGTTATGGAAACAACTCCCTGATTTCACATTGTGTTAGGATATGGAGATAACAGCTAACCTGTGCCGACAGTATTCTTCACTGTTTTGGTAAAATTGACATTTTTTTGCCAGAGTATCATTTTTCCGAAGGAATATTAAAAAAAAAATTAAAAAGTACGCCAATAAAATTTAAGAAAGAAAAAGCGGGCTACCTCCAATAAATCTCTAACGGCCGTGCTTTCGCTGAAACTGGTATTAGCTACGACGCTCCAGAAATCGACAAACGAGGCAACTTTCTTCTTCTTGGCGAAGACAAATTCGTCGTCCGCGTCCATGCTGTTTGGTGTTGAACTTGAAAGGCACTCAGAATGATAGGTGCACCCCATCGTTAAGGAAACTTAATCGTACAGATCAGACATCTTAGTTTGTCATGGTTTAACTAGAAGGTAAAAATACTGTATTCCCTGCATAATAATTACTCATTATTATTAATATACCCATAGAATGGTGCAAATGGGGGTAGTGGGTGGTTCATGTCCATCTTGAGAATAATTCCCTTATTTAATCATTTTACAACAAAGAATGATTAAACTTTTGCAAATTATGTACTAATGGTAAGTGTGTCAGAGAGCGGTGGACAGGTAATTCTGTGGAGGGTGAGGACAATGAGGTGGGTTGAGTGGGGTGGGTGGGTGGTGGGGAGGAGCTGGAGCTATGCACCTTTTGTCAAGTTAGAAAAGCCTATTCTTCCTGGTTCCCCCAAAAAGGGCCCATCCAATACGAAGCTGCTGCAAATGTGGCAAGGGATGTTTACCAAAATGCAATCAAAACATGTCATATGAAGGCAATATTCCTGTTTCAAACACAGTTTAGATGCCACTGTTTGCCTCAATTTGTTTAACATTACATCAGTTGTTTTCAGAATTGAGGTAAGATTGTGAAACAATTATTCCTATTAACTGCTTTATATTCCTTCTTTCACCAAGTTAATTTTCATAATAAATGTTTTTTTTTTCAAATTATGAAAAGATCCATCCTTTATTATTTCCTTATTACTTTCATGAATTACTACTTGGCAAAGGATATTGATTCAGCAATGATTTACAGAGCTTTGGAATCGGCATGAAGATGACGTGGGTCAGCAGAAAGTCTTCCAGCAGCGTGTCGACCTCGTCCATATTTCCCTCGATTCGAGTTTCCATCAAATACTCCAGAATCTTCTCTGGAACTCCAGCCATCACAGAGTATCTGTGTAATAAAAAAAAAAACAAAGAGATTACCACAAAGGTGACCCCCCAAAAATGGACAAGAACTACTTAGAATGTACTAAATATCATATGCCACTTGAAAGACCTTTCTTCCATGAATAGATCTGATTAATTAATTTATATTTGATTTTAACCCCACCCCCTGCATTCCCCTTCCATTACTTCTCCCCTCCCCAGTTGTATATATATCTACACCACAATAACACACAGAACTGTGTAAAGACTAGAGTCTGAGATGTTCAAGCCACCTCCGCCCTCCCCTCCCCTCCCCCACCCCCCAGTGATGAGCTGAGAAAAGGTACCAAAACCTTACTTCCCGATAATTGATCTATTTTAGATCTCTTATTTAAAGACCCTACAAGAAACATTTTAACAGCTCCTTCTGTTTACTTTTGCAACCTGGCAACACTTCAAAACTCTGTTGACTAATTTAGAGATGTTAATGAGACATTTTTAAAGGGTCATCTGTATTACCCACAAATATCCTAGAAAGACCAAAAAATGGTCAGCGACAAATATTGCCAAGACCGTAAAGCCTGTTCTGTTGCCGACTGCCCCTTCCAGAGTAAAATATTTGATCTCACCTAAACCGAGATCCGCTTAAATGTTGTCTTTTAGAAGTTACTTGTTACTCTACTACATCCAAGGCTAATGATATCACGGTGGTTAAGAAACCTAGGAAATTAATTTAAAAAATAAACTGTAGCGAGTTAACATTTTGGAACAACACTGATAACCTTCAAGTACTGCAGTGGAGGGGGTAGGGGAAGCTCTCGTTATTTTCGCACCGTGTGCGGTATTAAACGACTTGTATATCAAAGTGTGGGTGGATAGGATTTATGCAGGATGAAGTCCTTTAAGGACTACCTAGCATCCATTTCCGTCTTCAACCAATTATCGACTATGTTTTTAATTAGATCTGCTTAATTAAAACAAAGGTCATCAGTAAAGACCAGTTTATATTTCCTATCAGGAAAGAAACTGTGAATCGAGTCTGTGGGATTGAGTTAAAAACAATCCCAGTTCTCTTTGAACACAGAATTAAGCAGATTTACTTTTGAGAATAAAACAGTTGTTAATTCCATTAAAAAGATGGAATAAACTTACAGACTTCATTAATTTTGTTTTGATTCTTTACAACATTTCAAGATAATCCGTTGTTATGGAGCAGAGAGTAACCGTGACGATCGCTCCGGTACTGTATGTTCAATACATGAGCCTGCATTTTGACTATTGAAGAGTTGCATGGTTAAGCTGCAACATCCTGGTATTTCATACCATGGCGCCAAACAGACTTATAATATTGATCTTTGGGAACATTTTGAAACAATAGAAGAAAAAAAATCATGGACAAAACAATCTCGCAAGATCGCTAAAGTGTGAAACTAATAATGTATATTAAATTAAAGCAGCATTTGGCATTCGGTCAAAAATTACACCGCCCACGAAAAAAAGAAGAAAAAAAAGTTAACTCAAAAACAATGCGTGCAGTTGAACAAACTATGATGTTCTACTAGAATTTTCTACCAAGTAGGAAGTTCATGAGCAGGTGACTAATTAATTTGATTCTATTTGCAAAGAAATTATTCCCAAGGATGGGCACCATTTTATGCTATATTGACAGTAAATACGTGTATGCAAAGCACAAATATGAAAAGTTTAACATGTTTTACATCAACTTTAATAAATACTTGAAAACATGAGTTTTGAGTCAAGATATGAAAAGTACTACATAGATTGTAATCAAATAGCTTTTAAAGACATATTATATCACAATATGTGTACAATACAATACACTTTCACATCCATTGACCTCTAATGAGCTTGACCTCAACATGACCTTCAATCTCCACAAAAACAAACAGGATTCTTGTACTCAAGACAGTGGCTGAGCCACAAAGCAAAGTTTGAAGTTCAACCATCATACAGTACATGTACTGTTGTAAGTTTGTATATATAGTGTTAACAACCCAAGGCATGATCACATACACACACTCACACACATGCCATCATGTCTGTTTTCTTAGGCATTGAATCAAAAAGGGAATTTTTTTAGCTGAATTCTCCTGGCTTTCACATGCTATCATTTTTGCAAAACTAATGCTTTATGTCTTAAGTTTTACTGCAAATTCTCCCTGAGTATTCATGCTCTCAATTCAGACAGGCCTCCCTTCTTCCTCTCCATCTGTGACTGAGGTGTCCCTTAATAAAAGCTGCCCTGTAAGGCAGATCTAACCTACCTGTTAAATACATTACCAACCATCCCACACTCTCTTAACCTACTTGCATCTTTTCTGCTTACCAGCAATATTTTCACGGATTTGTGCAAAAAATGTGCGTCAAACTTTACGCCGTGGAAGACGGGGGCATTTTCATTCACCGACGAGGTGATTAATAATACTTAACTCTCTGTCTGATTCTCTCCCAGAGGTGTTTGTCGAATGATTCCGAAACGAGGTAACACCGGTGGAGTCCCAATTACTGCCTGTTTGTCACAAACGTTACGTGAGTAACTATGGAAACTAGAAATTATTTCTGCACGATGTTGGCAAATAAGAGATGCAGAAGAAATCATGCTAAAACCTAAGAAAGGTGGCTCTGACACATACCACTAATAAACGAGATCAAAGTAGAAAACTTTTTATTTATCATTTCTCGGAATCCAATATCCCTATGAAGACTAGATTTCAATCAATTCAAAAAACTCCTTGAATAAATTCTTGTGCACAAACGTACCACAAGTTTAATATAAAACAAAAAGGTTTTCAACCAAGCGATCTCTCATGAACTGCCATTGATCACAGATAGGACTGGGGCTTTCTTGCACGGATAATGCGTTAGCTTTAATTAACAACAATCAGGGAATTATTTATCCCGTATCGAATGCTATGTAAAATGGGCAAATTGCTGTGTGAGTGCTATGAAGCATAGCAGTTTTGGTACACAGAAAAAATCGTGTGCTAATACGTGAGACAAAGTTTAGACAAAGTAGAGACTTCAAAACTGCTGCACAAACTTTGAAAAACACTCAATTTTTCCCTGATAATTTCATGTCTGTTTCCATGAACTGCAACAATTATATAGCCCCTTCCCCTTCTTGTCCCCCTCCTTGCCCCCTCCTTGCCCCCCTCTTGTCCCCCTCCTTGCCCCCCCCACTTGCTGACTGGATGTTATGAGTGTAACAGTGGCCTATAATACATTGCCTGGGTAGTACTGCATATGTATATATATTAAGACTGGCAGTGCATGCATACCGTAGAACTTTGTTCTTGTATTAATAATACTGTCACAAATGTCAACGACTTACACAGCTGGTGACACATGTTTAATCCCCCAAAAATCCCCTTCAACACCCTTCCGCCCCACCCCCACCTCCCCCCACTCCTAATACATACTTCCGGTAATTTGTCTAGAGCTAATGATTTGAGAAATTTGGCTCATTCGCAAGAATTGGGATAATTTTTTTGCTTGTGGCCACATTCATCTACTATATAGCCATACAGTATTTAGTTGATAACAATATAGTTATATAAATATAAATATGACCAGCTGTCAGTTTTTTAATCTAGTTTTTCTTTTGATCTAGTTTTTCTATTTTGATCTCTTTTGATCTAGTTTTTCTTTCTTTCTTCCTTTGTTCATTCTTCCTTTGTTCTTTCTCTCTCTCTCTCTCAAATTCATAACTGAGGAATTGAGTGGTTCTGTAAGCGGGTGTTAAATCTGTTTCAGTCGTGTTCAAACCATCCTAATTTGAAAGACTGATTGACCAGACTAGACCATTCTGACCATAATCTGGATAAGTAATCAATGAGTAGTGATGATGGGGAGAGGTGGGGGGGGGTCATCGGGGTCACTACGGTAATTAATCACTGACCACTAAACCACATCAGCCAGACTATATAAACCTAAAACTATAGTTACAGCTAAAATAATTAGAAATACTGATGGAATTAACAACTTAATTAGGACTGAATAGGATAAATAACGTCAATCAAATATAGGTGCCATTGTACTTTCACAAGTTTTTCAAAAGTGTCAATTTTGGAATTGGAAATAGATAGGTCTTGGTTTGTTTACAGTAGATATTGGAATTACCTATATTTCAACCTGCTAAAACAATACAATAAAAACTCTCCAATGACCTCAAGATCTACAGAATTGAAATAAAATATTTAAACTTTTTAATGTTTATTTCTTTCTCATAATAAATACAAATAAAAGGCTGACTTTTGGCAGAATTTTAGTCTTGATATATTTTGGTCCAAAAAAAAAACAAACAAAGAATTTGAGGGCTGGTAAAGTTTCTAAAACTGCGCCTATTTTCAAGATATTCAGACTTAAAATATGCTTTATTTATAAAATGCTCCTTTAAGGCTAAATTAATGATGTTGGCTCATCAGTGCAGGGCCTACATGTCAAACGCTACTCCATTGTTTATACATTCTAATGATCTCAACCAAAACATGTTTTTTTTTTACCCTCATATGAATATCACAGCACCCTTGCATGACATACTGTACACACACCATTTGTCTTTGACAAATTAGTAATGCATGGTAAAACGTTCGCGCTACAATATCGGCATTACTGGCCAAGTAAATGATACCTACATGACTATACGTTGAAACTACAAGTTTCAAATAGTCTCTGTACATTTGCAGTTTCAGGGGCTAGCTGCGTAACCAACTTATTCTGAGCCTGTCACGTCTCTTACAAGCACCCTCACTTTGTTGGTACCTACATGACTATAATCCCTGGTGTGTTGTCCGCCCAAAATATTACACCATGAACAACCAAAAAGTTCTTCCTAATACTGCAAGCACTCCACACACAGTGCAATATTGCAGTTCTAGTTTCCCATTGAGTTTTGTGTTGCATCTGAGAACTGACCTGAGGGTCTTTGTATTAGACTACATAGTCCAGCCACTTTAATTGATGAAACTCTGTGTCAAAGAGTCATCTTTCAAAAACTACCAGTGTCGTAGAAATACAAAGTGAACTACCGTTGTGTGTTTAATCGCTCTATAAATAAATGTAAACAAATTGTGGGCCTCAAAACCATCCTCTATGAACATTCTCGATCGAAAACATTTCTATTACAAGTAATACCCAGTATAGTAAGGCTCGGTAAAATCTGCCAACAAAATGCGAAGAAAAAAGGACTATAAATAGAAATGATAAACAAAAACAGATCCTTTACCTTTGAACTTTGCTGTTTCCTGTTGGTGAATTTGTCCGTTTGT
The DNA here is from genome assembly GCA_000934455.1 of Apostichopus parvimensis. Classification (NCBI taxonomy): domain Eukaryota; kingdom Metazoa; phylum Echinodermata; class Holothuroidea; order Aspidochirotida; family Stichopodidae; genus Apostichopus; species Apostichopus parvimensis. The sequence continues at coordinate 115,067 of KN883677.1, read as the reverse complement.
CAAAGAGAACCGTCTGAAGCACTAGTACATCCTTACCGTGTTCCTTTAACCGCACTGTATTGGCTTCAACATTCTGTAGAAGAACAAAAAACAAGGTTTACAAAAACCGTGTCTGGAAAATGAGAATGGAACAAACAGTCGTTTGCTTGTTTATAGTTATCTTCCTTAAGGTACAAAAATTAAAGTGTATTTTTTTTAATCCTTTTGCTTTGAAAATTTTGAAAATTATTCTGATTTTTTTTTCTCAAAAAACAAGAACAGTCAGACAAATGTATCACTTGGTTAACATTGCCCGACACTAACGAACCACTTTAATTAGCCAAGAATTATTCAACTGAATCTTAAAAGCATTGTTATAATCCCGAGCTTAAAAATTCTTCATTTTTGTCTCGTTGGTTATTATGCTCAGTGCAACGCTCTGTTTCGCTCGATTCTCTCGTCCGGACAATCTCATCCTTCAAATCTCTTGTCAATTTTACACAAGAAATATCGCACATGAAACTAATAAATCTAAGACAGGAAATTAACAACACATGCACCTCCGTTTTTCACATACTGACAAAAGGGAACGATCACAACGTTACAAACTTATCGACGTTAATATCTCACGGACAGTCGAATTTAAAACCTCCTCTGCATATTAATGATTTCTGCAAACACATTGACAAAAAAAAAACATCTTTTCCTTGCCTGTAAATTATTTTAAGAAAAATACTCACATTATTAGAATCGCCAACGCTCTCCGAGAGTACGTCATTATAAAAAGTAAATCCGTTAATGTACAACCATCCCATTGAAACAAAGGGACTCAGAAACCAAACAATGGCAATAACTAATTAAGATGGACTTCCACCGATATGTGCTTTGGCTTGACTATAGTTACCAGACAGTGTGTGCTGATATGCCAGGTGCTAAGACTGATCAAAGACTGGGACCTTTAGCTTCATAGACTGATGGATTCAGTCATGTGGAGGAATGGCCAGGAAATTAGAGCAATTTAACAGGAAGTTGAAGTTTGTGGGTGAGAAGAAAATGGTTTCCTTAAGTGTGAATTGACAAGCCCGGCTTTATGTAGTTCCTTTACTGATCACCATGGTCTCTGCGACGATCAAGTGCGGTTAATTTGTTGCACGCTGGCTAATGAATTCCTGCTTAATTCCTCAATGTCCTGTTTTTTTCGGGGGGTGGGTGTTTTTTTTTATATGCAGACCTCTGCATGCAAATAGACAAATATCTTACGGAAACAAGTTTATGGTGATTGTTCGGAAGTAGATGTGGTGAAAACTGGAAGCTAATATAGACAAACACCGGTTGTCTTTATAATAAATAGGGACCATTTAACAGGTGATAATGGCATATTAACCTTCAATTTAGGGGGACTTCCAATCGACTGGAAGGGTGTCGTAACGGGCATTGTGAAGGGAAAAGGAAAATAAAGTGATTTAGAAAAGAAAATGAAAACAATCATAAAATCAACAGTAACATTTAAAGTATAATCATCAAAAGTGTAGAGACACCTCAAGTTATTTTGGGTTATTTTCAAGGCTTTGAAAAAAGCACCTCACAATGAAATGAAATTAAACCTTATAGCCCTCACGCACAACTGAATTGAAAGTCAGCTTCCAAATTTTATGATTTAGAGTATTTTATTTGGGTCAAAGACCTCAGAGACCCCACAAAATAAATGCAAATTCATAAACGTGTCGCAGTTTAGGGTTTTCAAACAGCGACCCACCCAACCGTGCAACATCCAGGTGTCCACTCGATCACGGTCATAAAACGAAAGGAAAGAAATTAAATGCACTCAACTACATTTTTTCAGCCAGTGATGTGGTCTGTATTATACATACAGCCTGTATGTGCCTGTAGCGACAACTCTCATGGACGACAAAAAGTGTTTTGAGCAAAAGTCAAAATGAACTGAGGCGAAGCTTACAAGATACTGACAGGATGTGGAAGTTTGTCCGCTTGACAAAGCTAAAAAGAATAATGTCCCTTTCTTTGGGGGGGGGGGGTTACCCAGAAGGGAAAACTATGGAGTCACTCTTATAGCCTGTTCCCACGAACGCGGGCTTGCTTCACTCTTGATCGACCTATCGAGGCTAGGGCAAGTTGATCCACCCTTTTACTCCGTGGGAACGGGGCAAGCCCGAGCTTGATCAAGCCCCTCATGAGAGGTGGGGTTAGGACTGCTAAGCCCGGGTAAACGTTGACCAATGTAAATAAACTATTGCCTTGGGGTGTAAAAGATACGATGGATTTTATCAGTTGTGGTTTCCGCCGCTTGCTTATTTCTGTATCGACATTACTGTGTCTATTTTCAAATTGGTTGTGCATGTGTAC
>KN883677.1:62453-74890 GCA_000934455.1 Apostichopus parvimensis | reverse complement strand
ATTTTCTGGTGGCATATTAAACTCAAATAATACCCTGTACCTGTACTATAGAGTGTGATGTTACCTGGTCTGATGGATACAAATCTTGATATTTAATTTTGACCGAGTCTTTAACAACAGTCTCGACAAGTTGCTCTCTTCCTAATCTCTGGACAGATCTCCGGCTCAAGAACTGCTGGTGTCCCAACTTATTCGATTCGTGCACTTTATCTTGCTACTGCATGAGATACACACACACATACATCCACTAGCAAAGCAGTCTGGAATCCGATGTCTCACTCACAGTGTATACACCAGCGTTACCAGCGACAGTTGACGAAAAAACGCTAGATTTGCGAAAATAAAACCCTAGAAAACGCTAAATAGAGGTTCCCTAACTTTCGTGTTGTTTCGAGTCAATTTTGAACAGATTCGTAGGATGAATGGTCACCGATCACAAAATAGGTTTTGAATAGTTGATTTGAGTGATAGTCTGACCCAGAAAATTTTTAAAAAATATGGAAATTTTCGGTAGGAATTTCCGAAGATTGGGCAAAAATACCCAAAATAAATTTGGATGGATCTCCAAGTAAGAATTTTGTCTAAAAAATCTGAAAAATGGTCTATTTTTGGTAAATTTAACCAGTTTTAGGCAAAAAACGCTAGAATTACCAAAATTAGAAAAAACATGCGCTAGAATCCCAGAAATAACTAAAAACGCTAGATCTAGTGTAAAAACGCTAACGCTGGTAACACTGGTATACACTATAGAGAATTGCTACTGTAGCAATATCAGATGCACCACTGCTACAACCATGGAATACATTACCTTGACAACAACCAGCTCCAAGCAGTTCTTCTACAGATTTTGCTACTTTACTTCCACAATGGAGGTCCCATTAACTTGTAATACCACCCAATGCCAACGAACATGATTTGTTTCCCAAATAATAAAACTCCCTTCAAGATTTGAATTGTGGACAGTTATCATAACAACTGGCTACTCCTTATTTGCATATCACTATGGTAACTGTTTTAAGGTGACTTTAAAATTTGGACAACCTTTATCCAATTAAGTAGGGTAAAATTCAAGGTTGTGTTTTGAGAAAGTTTTCTTTTTATGTTGGATCCCTACAGCTAAATGTCTTCAATGTTTTGATAGTATAACGGGGATAAGATAAAGACCTGCTATAGAATGGTTACACTTACTGTAACAAGGTTATCCTTGTAAATAAAGTCTCTTGGTGAAGGCGGAAATTATTATCATTCCTGAAGGAATTATGTGAAGGTAATTACTAGAACCACGAATGGAGGTGGGTGGGCTCCAGTGCACACCTATCACTGTTCCATTATGTTATTTGGGTTATATTATTTTATGGGTTATAATAACTTCCATGGTTTGATCAATTATTCCTGGCTTATGATAGGAAGTATAAGACAATTTAGCACATGGGTGCAAAACTTACAATATTTCGATAGCAAATCCTATAGTGCGCACCTATTACTGATTCATTATGATAACAACAAAATTGTTCGTTCGTCAGAGCTTTTTACCCTCTGTGGTTTGATGAATTATTCCTGGCTTATTATGGGAAGTATATGTGGCACTTTAGCACATGGGTGAAAAATTCCAAATTCAATAGCAAACCCTGTAGTGTGCACCTATAACTGATCCATAATGATTTACATCAAAATTGTTTGTTCGTCAGAGTTATTTTACCCTCCGTGGTTTGATAAAATATTCCGGGCTTATTATGGGAAGTATGTGGCAATTAAGTAATTTGAGTACAAAAAATACAATATCTTTATAGTAAATCCTATAGTGTGCACCTATAACTGATCCATTATGATTTATAACAAAATTGTTTGATCGTCAGAATTATTTTAGTTTCTGTGGTTTGATAAATAATTCCTGGCTTATTATTACATGAGGTCTCACCCCTCCCCCCCCCCCAACAGAAATACAAAATCTTCATAGTAAATCTATTTTGTGTGAGTGTGAGAACATCAGAGGAGGTAGTGGGAGGGGGGAGGGGTAGGTCAGAGTCATAACTGCAATTTTCCTCTGAAAATCTCAAATCCAATAGGTTTAGTGAATGCCTTGCAATGTTTCAAATTAGAATCTAATATATTTTTTTTTAATCAAATTTGAGGTTTTCTTCCACTCATATTGGATACCCCACATCGCAAGCGAATGGTACATTCCATGAAGTTTGAATTTTGGAATGATCTTCTTTAAGGTTACAAAACAAATTAAATAGAGATTGAGCTCCTCGGTAGACCTCATCGTAAGAAAACAACCCATTTGAAAACTCAGGTGCTTAATTAATTCATATTGTTTATGTTCATAATAATTTGCCGGGCAACTAATCCACTTCACACTTGATCTCAAAACGGGGCAATAATTTATACAACTACCTCAAAGCTCAGTTGATTCACTTTTTAATTTTAATTGCAAAAAATTTAGTTCTCTGTATCAAAATATGGAATTATTATGTATATGCACACATTGTCCATTTCACACTCATTGACTCCCATCCCATCACTCCCATTAACCCCCTCCCCTCCCCACCCACCACCACTCTTGATGGTCCACTGAAATTTCCAAATGAAATCTACAGAACATGCAATCAGCTATCAAGCACCAGCTTGAATCAGGGAGCTGAATAATAGTTCTCTGGCTGAACGATAGACTACTTGGCAGTAGCGGAGCGTCCATACAGTCAGGGGGGGGCGGATGCCCCCCCTGACGGACTCAAATGGACTGCTGGCGCCCTTTTCAGCTTTTTACCACTTTTTACTTATTTGCGATTATTGACTTTTTTATTGCGCTCTCATCTACCTATTGACATTTGTCACATTTTGTTGGTGTAATTTTCTAACAAAATGGCGATAACACCTATTTATTCTTCGTTTATCTGCAAATTAGCAAGGCCTGGAAAGGGTCATTTCCGGCGATCTAGAGTGTATCTTTACTCAAAAAATTTCTGTACGCTCCGCGCCAACCAATGGTGGCGCTCCGCTTAGATAGTGTCGAAAGCGCCCCTACAGACCATTCTCGCCCCCCCTGACCAATACCCCTAGCTCCGCCACTGCTACTCGGTTATGCTTGCTTGACATTAGCTGTAATTCTTATTAAAAGACTATTTTTGGCATTTTGGCGATGACATTTGGCTTTTGTTGAGATCAGCAAATTGGTGAATGAAAATTGAAAATGAAAAAAGTGTAACAAATTAGATGAAATAGTTCAGTCTTTTGCAAAGGTTAATATACCCTTATGACCATATTTGAGCTGTTCTAGCAAAAAATAGTTCTTTTCTACTGTAATTAACTAATACATGAGAACTGATATTTGACCAAAAAGAGGGAAACAAAATTATTTCTACCTACCACAATTCAGAGTAGCTGAAACACATCCCCCCTACGAATATAAACGCAAATATAATAACTCCGTAAGCAGCTTCGACAAAATACCGACCGTCCTAGTACTACACCATCTGCAGTTGTGGCACCTGGACTACATAGTCAGTAAATTTACCTTTGAACGAGTCCTATCTCAAACAATTATCACCTCGGACAAAATATCTCAGCTGTTAAAATTCCCAGCTTAACCAGATGATAAAAAGAGATAAAATAAATGAAGTGAGAGGCTTATAGCAATGTTCAAACTGCAGGCAGCAATAATTCCTGCAAACAAAGAGATATACGGCCCTGTCGAGTATGTGACCAAACCTGACCCTTGAGAGTAGCAGAATGAGAGACAATAAAACTAAACATAATAGCTTTGTTCTCTTCAATATTAATGAAACTGTTTCATTTAACATCAATGGCTTGACTATTCCTAGTTGAATGAACTGTATCATTAGCCAGTTGACTTTCAAAGCTATTCCATATGTTCTTGCTAGAAAACATGAGATTTCTTTCTGTGTGTGGTGTATAAATGGTTTGAGACGAGATGAATGGTATGGTATGGGGAAGGAGAAGGAGAAAGGGGGGAAGAGGGGAAGGGGCAAAACCACTTAATTCCATTCCATTTCTCTTTTGGGAAAGGATGCAGGCAAAAGAAGAAGGGGACTTCATCCTGTCCCTTCCCTCTCCTCCTCCTCCTCCTCCTCCTCCTCAGAACTATCACATTCCCACAAAGCTGCAAAGAGCTAGCATATTTTGTAACAAGGTCTGCTATTTTTTTAACCCTATATCATTATGAAATCAAATTTGAACAGTGCACTCAGTAAACCTATAAAGGTATAGACAGTACCATACACCCACCCGCATTGAGGAAGCAGATGGGATTACCAGGGACTGACTATACCATAGAGAAACTATTAGGAAGGTCCCCCATCAACCCCCACCCCCCACCCCCTTCCTTGATCCTTCTCACTTGAGCAATTGTTATTGGTTAATGACCAAGAGACAACATCAATTTCCTCTCTATGCAAAATAATTTATATGAAATATATAAATATATATGGAAGGATCTGAGTATGACTTTAAAGTGTAAACACGGATCAACATTTTATTATACCCTGGAGAGATAACAAGGGCAGATAACATCGGTGGATCTGATCCGGATCTGATTACATCGGTGGATCTGATCCAGATCTGATCACATCAGTGGATCTGATCCGGATCTGATCACATCGGTGGATCTGATCCGGATGTGGTGTAAATGCATCCTTTGAGTCGCTGCAGTAAACTGCTGGTTGGAATTTGAATATGGGTATTACCATTATTCTACTTTCTAGCATATTTAGCAGCTATACTGATGACATTTAAAACTTATACAAAACGATAAAGATAATATCCAAACATATTTCCTGCTTAACCCGTCTCACAGAATTTCTATTTATGACCAACCAACCTCTTGCCACCAATCCTAGCTGTCACTCTTGGTTAGACACATTCATATCACCCTCACCCTTTATTCCATAGAGAATCATTTGATACCTCACCAAATCCATATTTTATTTTTCAAAAATCCTTCTTGTGGTCTTATTCTCCATATTTTTTTTAATTTATTTCCCTCTACTACACCCCAATCAAATTAAAAAACCAGAAAAAAAGAAGAAAAATCCTTGAAAACCTGAATCCCAGTTGCAGCCATTGAACATGGCAAGGACAATATGACATGTCACAGTGAGTACAGTATGACATGTCACAGTGTCTTCCACACAGAAGGTAGCCTACAAACTCCCCCACAAGGTAGTAATGTTTGTACTGATTTAAGAGAATTATATATACAGGTATGCAGCTCTGTAACACAGGTTTGACAAGTGCCACCTATTCTTAAAAGATCTGGTTAGCACTTGTATCATCTAAAAGGTTGGGCGGGGGGGGGGGGGGGGGGGGGAAGGGGAACCTACCCCTAATGTGTCATATGAAGGAGGAAAAAAAGCAACAGTACAAGTCTAAAGTGGTTTTATTTTGAGAGAGCAAGAGCTAGTCTCTGCCTAGATGATTCCTTTCACTTTTATTTTGTTCCTGGGGGTGGGAGGGGGGGGGAGGGGGAGTTGCTAAAATCAAAGACAACAACTTTGGGCAAGAATCATGATACAACAAGAGTTACTAAATGTTACAAATTAAGTTTGTTGCAGATTATTGCAAAAGCTGAGCCACATGTTCACTTTTTATCATCGACTTCACATCTAAAACCATGTAGCTGTTCTTGATACTTTGTGGAATTATGGAAAGAAAGTTAAACAAGTATTTTGGTATATTTATACTTGAGAGAAGATCTGCCAAAAATGAGCATGTCTTTACAAGTTGCTTTCATGTTATGCAACGCTATGCACACTTTTACACACTGAAGGGTGGGTATCTTATGTAAAAATTGAATTAGTATCAATACCTATGTCTCTTTTATAGAAATATTACTCTGTATTACTCTGTGTTACTCTGTATTACTCAGTGTTACTCTGTATTATTCACAATACATGTCAGTGTCATATCCCCAATATTATATCCGATAACGCTTTCATTACTGTTGACGACAATCTTGCCTCTGTGGCTGAAATATCATTCTTTTGGTAATTACGTAATTATATGGGTAATAGTAAAAGATGAAGCATATGCACACACTTACCAGAGCTAAAGCGACCCCATTCGGTTGTATCATATTCATACATTTTTCATTGACCTGTTATTACCGCTGAACATTAAGCAAAACTTTGTAAAATTTGTTTCAAAACACCAATTTTACCATACGATGGACTAACTATGGTAATAATTAGAAATTATGCAACAACTAACTCACTTTGAAATGCCTTGGTAACAACAGTGATATAGACACAATCAAGTTCAACTTTGTACAGTTTTCATCCAGGCTTCACTTTTGATGTTGTTCTCAAAAGGTCTTTGGCATTTGACCTGTTGAACTCTCTTGGCCTTTGGTCTCCACAAACACAATGGGGTGCTTGCACTTACTTTATAGTGGATATACATTATGATATATGTGAAGTCCTAAATTTACTTTGTTTCGTTGGCACAGTTACAAGGGTTACGACTTATATGTCTGTTGACCTCATCTGACCTTTGACATCCACAAAGAAAAGTATTCTTTATCCTTAGGTAGATAAATAGACATAGGTTCAATCTAGTCACCTTTTGACCTAAATGAAAACAATATTGTTCTTGTACCCCCTATTAAAGATGATTGCATATTCCAAGTGTGAAGGTCACCAAAGTGGCACTGTTGACCTCAAATGACCTTTGATCCCCACCAATTTCAATAGCGTTCTTGTATTCACCAGGTTGGACTTTACATACCAAATATGAAGTTCAACCAAGTTGTATTTTTTGACATATCTTGTCGGCATGGGCATCACTTCAACAAAATGTACAAACAAACACGCACACACACGCGCACACACGCACGTACACACGCATCATCATGACCGTAAAGATTCCTTTTCTCGTCAATAAAATGGAATAAATGAATTAAATGAAAGAGAAAGTCTTACTTGTCGTGCCTTCTTTATCTACCGTCTGGATGACCAGGACTTTAGCCAGTTCTCTTTTAACCATGGTCGAGAGATGAGCTAAAGCTTTGATGTGCAGCAGCTCCTCGTAAATAATCTCTAATTCTTCCACTTGTCTATCGTGAGGTCTGTAGACGAAGAAGATAGAAAGAAAAAGCAAAAAAACAAAAACAATCTCTCAGAGATGGAAATAAAATTATCGTTTCTCTCAACTTTAACAAACAAACAAATCAAATTACAGAGTCGATGTTCAGACACAGCTCCCTTTTCTGACTGGTGATCTGTCACTTGACCCTTCCAGGGTGTTCGATTTAAAAAATAAATCCCACAAAAATAGAGGATATTTGAGTAAAAGACAAGAGGAAGATCCACTTGATAACATCTCAGGGAGAGGACAACACCTCTCTCTTGCAATTAAAATCCCCTTAGAAGAGATGTTTTTCAGTAAGATGGAGTAAACAAAGATGAAAGCAAACAACCATGTTTCTCGGCTCAACATTTTCAAACATGAGGGGCGGGGCGAGGGGGGGCGGGGGAAGATTTCACTCTGTCTTCATAGAATGTTGGTGACAGTCCAAATATTCTGGTGTTTTAATAAACTTCTTTGGATGTTTGCAGTAAGACGGAGTAAACAAAGATGAAGCAAGAACCCTGTTTCTCGGCTCAACATTTTCAACACGAGGGGCGGGGCGAGGGGGGGCGGGGTAGGTTTCACTGTCTTCTCAGAATGTAGGTGACAGTCCAAATGTTCTGGTGTTTTAAAAGACTTCTTTGGATGTTTGCCTTGTTGATTACAATCTACATATGTGTATGGGTAGTCCCGAAGTGATTCGCTCGAAAAAAGCTCCAAGGAAGCTGGGCCAATGAGGGATGCGGACATTCAGCCCTGGGACGAGAAACGTGTTACTTTCTTGGCTTTTTACTTGGCCTAAGATGCCTCTGTATAAACATCTTCACACATAGTTTTAATGAGGCCTGAACAATCTCAATGATATCCAGTGACATTCTCATATTACTAAGTCTTTTTTTTTCGTTGTACCTTCCATTATCTGTTGTCAAATCATGATCAAGGCCCATTTCGGGTTCCAAACTGGTCAGCCCTCGCTTGGTTTATACCCGGATAAAGAAAATGGTGATTTTCCAGTTATCAACTGATCTACAGAGTAACCAAAGCTGTCTTCCTTAGCTTAGCTAATTAAGCAGCTGCAGCAAGAATAAACTTTCAAAAGAGAGTTCACAAAGGAGATTGAGGCATAAGATAAGCTAGACAGCTTTGTTTTATAACTTGAAGATCCTGTGATACCTATAAAATCACAGTTTCATCCAGGTTTAAACCAAGCGAGGGCTTACCAGGTTGAAACTCTTAATGCATTAGTCTCAAGGACTTATGACAGAGTCCCTCTGCTTCATATATTTACTAAAATAACATTCTTTAACAGCGCCCTCTAAACCCAATTCTCTCGGCCCGGAGAACTTTACAAGATCTATCCCACATTTCACACCTACAGTCATCATTTAGCTTTTCACTCAGTTTTGCATCCAAAACCAACAAGGTTTATTTGATGGCATAAGCACTGACCAGCTCAGGAAACTGACCCAACACTTTTGTTTTACATCAGATGCATGAGAGGTGTTTCTACGTTAGCACAAATGTCGTAACAAGAATATTGATTGGTTCATAAAAGGGACATACATAGTTATAAACCTAGTAATCCTTTTGCATTGGTTTAGACACTTTGTGTATCATTTAGATGGACACATATTTAAGCTAACAGGGGTCGGGCAGGTTGGTGGGGGGTGGAATATGGGAGAAGTAAATACTGCAGAAAGCTTGACAGCACTTTCCATCTTTTTCAATAATTTTTAATAATAACTAAGGACAAAAGCTTTCAGCTAAGAACATAGGCCTTGCTTTGACCGTTGGAAAGAGGGATGGGCAAGGAAGGGGGTGGGGGGGGGTGTCAGGGAAGGAGGAGGCGCCACAAAAAGACATTTCCATCACTTTTAATCACATTCAATATAACTAATCAAAACAGACCTACTAAGGTTTTCACTGTGTTAGATTTTCAACTAATGATTTCAAAATTATATACATTTATATACGGATATAATATCTATGTATATATGTTTATACACAGATACACACTATTTTTCTAATATTATGTGCTTTTTCTTGGTATGTGGGTCGATTTTCAACTTGTTTCTACTTTATATATGTATATATAGATATAGATACATATCTGATATATTTCTAAAATTTATATCCATATTTAATGAAAACTAACAGATGGTCATTTGAAACTCTTGACCACAAGAGTGCACAGTAATTCAAGAAAAGTAAATATTCTGCTCTTCGGTGGCTGAAGTGTGGTTGTTCAAACACTCGACTGGCAGAGTATTAACCTTATCTGGTCAGTAGAGGATAAAATATTATGATTTTTCTCAGTTTTCAGTAAAATCATCTGTTAGGGAAAATGCAAGGTCAATACAAATATCCTCATTTCATTGATTATAACCCTGGAACTCAATAAGTCTCCTTATTTTGATATCCTTTCCTATGGTAATATTTTTAACTTTTATTCTCCCCTTCTTACCTTACTATGTTTACCTTTTATTCCTTTTCCCTTCCTCACCCACTGTTCCCTTCCCCTCCTACTTTCCCTCTCCCTTCCCTTTCCTTCTCCTCTCCCTACCCAACCACCTTTTCCCCACCAAGTTTCTGCCTCTCCCTCTCCCTCTTCATCCTTCCCTTCTCCTCTCCCTTCCCTACCACCTTTTCCCCTCCCCCTTCCCCACCAAGTTTCTGCCTATTCCCATCCCTTCCTTTCCCTTCTCCTCTCCCTTTACCTTTTCCCCTCCCCTTTCCCCACCAAGTTTCAGCCTATCCCTCTCCCTTCCCTTCTCCTCTCCCTTCCCCACCACCTTTCCCCTCCTCCTTGCCCACCAACTTTCTTCCTCTTCTTCCTTCTGTGTTTGAAAAATTTATGACTAGATGAAAAGTATTTTAGAGCAGCTCAAGGCTGAAAGTCTTTCGATTCAAAGCCAAATTTGAACTCTTCACCGAGCAAATTTGTAAATCATCCGCCTTCCCTATGCCGTATAGCTTTCAAGAGATAAACTTACGACTCGTGATCTCGCCTATTTCACGAGACATCAATTCTTCTAAAAGTTCAATTTATCTGAAAATAGACCCTTACTGACTTTGCAATATGTAATTATCGTTGCTACAGTTACAAGGAAATGTTTTTTAATTATGAAGATCCAATGAAGTGAGAAATCCATCTCAAAGTTACAATTTTCTTTTTTTTTCACTTTTTTTTTTTTTCATCTTCTTCTTCTTCTTCTTTCTGTTGCCTTATTAAGCTATAAAGTGAAGTGAAATGAAAGAAAATTTTATGATGCAAGGATAATTTCAAGTCTCTCGACTAGCAGAATATTGGCAGAGTAGTGGGAGGCAGTACCTAGCTATGTTTAAGAAAGCAATCTATACGAAGAAGCGATGAGAAAAGAGCGCAACGTCATCGGGCTTATCAATCCCGAAATTATACAGACGGTAATAAACGGATATTACTCCACACAGAAGCTATCATTAGATAGCAAGTAAGAGGCCATATCCGTTAATTGAGATCAGCACTTAGAAGGCATTAATATAATTTGTAACGTGTAAACACAACTTTATAAGAAGCTTGGCGTTTTATAGAAGTCGTACTGGCATGACAAACCACTTTTGTCATTCTGTACTGTTTTGCGCTAAGATACTAAGATTATTCTTCATATCTTGGCTTCCTGTTCTGATCAGATACAGACCATTAGCCAACCCGATCACCAAATAAACCCCCTCGGAAGAAGCTCGTAAAGACTGATACGAACCGAGACCATTACAAAACTGTCATACCATCCGAAAGAGATAAAGGATTTTTTTGTATTTTTTTTTTGTTTTTTTGGAGAAATGGCATTCTGGCTTTGATAGAGTGAACCTGAGAGTAGTAGTATCTGCTGTCGTTACTAAAACCGACGTCATGCGTAGACACAGATTATACTCCTGGCTCGTTCATTTTAATACCATCTCTCGGAGAAGAAACATTGCTTTGTAAAGCCTCAGTCCATAGTACCCTTATCTGATCTGAGGTCTCATAAAAAATGAAAGTCACTCTGCAGGGTTAATATACCAAAAAAAAAATATGAAACAAAAACGTTATGTTTAACCAAATATTGTTGTAAGTTCGTTTTAGCATTAATGTGATTTTTTATTTTTTTTTGCCCTGAAAGTTTATTGTTGACTCAAACTTAAAGTTTTATGTTTTTTGACAGAATTGATTTGAATCAGAACTGATTATGATCTACTCCATATTTTGAGAGAAAAGAACGGAAAAGAAAAAAAAAAGGAATAAAATCTAAACCACAGATGAGAGTCAGATTTGGTGAATCATTTACAATGTCAAGAATAGTCAAAAATTTACTAGGACTTAAAAAGCATCCAAGAAAGAATACAGAAAAGCAGTCAAGGTTTGTGTAAAATAGACAAGAACTAAACCATGTTAATGGGGGATGTGTGGTACGTATTAAGGAGAAAGTTTGGCTTTTAAAGGCAGTTTTTGGGCAAGGTTACTTACAAAAAAAAAAAAAAACCAAATATAGTCAACCGAGGAGATGTTAAAGTGGGGATTGGGGGAGGTGGTTAAGAGTGGGGGAGGTGGCTAGGAGTAGGGCAGGAGGTTCAAGCTAGTGCACATGGATTTTATAAATATGGAAGCAAGGGAAAGGAGAAGGGAATAGTAATCTTTAGTTTCAAGAGCCTGTCAGCCAGTGTGCTATTGGACCTCACAGAGGATACCCACAAATGTCAAACTCTGATTGGACATTAACTACATACTGCACATGTTTTATGATCCAATGAATCTCCTTTAACATTTGTTTTGTGATATTTTAGTGGTAACTGGAAAAGAAAATACCTTGTCAAAGTTAACTTGGTCTCCGGGTGAAATAAATGGCAAAATCTGGGACAGTCTGTAAGGATATGAGCAAGTTGTACTAGCGCTAAGGGTGATATCGTGGTGCAGCAATTTTTACATTTCATTGGTTCACATGCTTGAGTTCCCCCCCCCCCCAAACAAAATTCAAATCTCAAAGAGATACTTAGCCTCTTGACACTTTTACAGTAGAGTTACAATTTTCTAATTAGGATTTATGAATTTTGATATGGTTTAATGGTTTTTGGGTGTTTGAAGTGATTTTCATATAGTCTCTTTTCACCCGGCAGCACTGCCATGATGGCGAATAATGTCTACACTTCCCACTGCATATACAAACTGGCAATAAATGGAACATGCCAAGAACCCAAAAATATGTTTGAGATTGGGGACTGAAATGGGGGGGGGGGGGGGGGGTTGACAGGAGTCAGATCAATCTGGTGTTGAAATAATCTCTTCTGAAAAGACCTCATCACGGCTCTGAAACTAATTGGTAGGCCATGCCAACCCG
>KN883677.1:21620-34076 GCA_000934455.1 Apostichopus parvimensis | reverse complement strand
GTCACTTTGTGAATAATAAATAACTGTATAGAAGTGGATTGTGTCAACAACACAATTTGTAACATATGGTTCAAAACTTAATTGGAGCTAAAATGGCTGCGCTATTAACCGACAGCATGAACGGTGACTACTGTTTTAAAGGGATCTAGTGTGACAATTATCTTATTTGTTTACCTCAATGAATAGGATCCATTTCAGGTTATTAAAATTTATAATATATACATCTTAATTGCATTGTACAAACAGATAAAATCCTTTCCATCAATTGATGCATCTATACGTATACATACCTCAATGATTAGGTTCCATTTCAGTGTTAAACTTTCTACATCCAAAAGTCTACTTAAGACCCATCTTTTCACTTGTTCATTTGTAAATTAATCTGCTATCTTTGTAAAGCGCCTTGAGCATTGACTTTTGTCTACTGATTTGGCGCTATATAAGTCTCATTTATTATTATTATAATTAATAACATAAATTCAATCACATTCTCCAAACAAGGGACTCATTAATGTAGTTTATTTGTTACCCGATTTCTTGCTTTCCATTTCATGTCTAGCATTCATAAAGTAGAAACCCTATCATCTCACTGTCCAAACTGTCCATCTTATATAATTGCTCTGCACAATCATTTGAAAGCACCAGGTCTTGTTTGCAATGTACGTAACTTACAGTATAATGCCATCGGTCAGTGGCATCAGGTTTTCTTTCTAGCGATCTCTATCTTTCATATAGGCACATGTATATGTCAAAAATAGGACACTGAGGGGCTGCAGCCTCATGCAGCCAAGCTGCATGTATTGGGATTCCACGTAACTTATGCTGTCAGTCAGTGGCATCAGGTTTCCTTTCTAGCGATCTCTATCTTTTATATAGGCTAAAGTATATGTCAAACGTAGGACACTAAGGGGGCTGCAGCATCATGCAGCCAAGCTCCATAGAATGTTATCTTTTGTGCTGTGCAATTTCACATACCAGGCACCGCATGTGTTTTACGCACTAAGGCATGACTGGTCTGCGGAGATAATCTCTATTATTTATATATTGATTCAGCCTGGCTGCAGGGGATTTGGCAGCTGCTGCAGCTTTTCCTTTCGACACAGTGTCTTATCATTCAGGTATGCATGCACATCACTAGATTGTTATAAATTCAGCACAGAAGACAGCTTTAACTTATAGTTAACATGAAAATTGTCACAGTTAATATTGATGCAATGCGCAAGCTTTGTTTAATTAGCATTCAACTAACATACATACAAATCAATACATATCATGATGGAGAAGTGTCTTATCAACTAGGATAAAGAAGAATTACTTTGACGCAATTTTGCATCATTTTCATGTACGCTTTGCCAATCGAGACAATGGCTGGCAAATTTATCATGCAATAGAATGCTTTACATGGTTTATGAAGCAGTCCTTTTTTTTTTTTGGGGGTGGGGGGAATGTAGTTCTAGACAAGGCCTCAGTTGCTTACAGTATTCTTCATATGTTTAGATTTCCTGAAGCAAGGAAATGTTAGCCATCAATTATAGAGCAAGATGAAATTTACGAATTCAAGACAAAGAAAGGTTCATTTGTTTCATTTTTCTTCTCTTTGTTCATTTGCTTTACAATTAATCAGTTTCACTAAGTATCCATCCACTTCAGGGAAAAAAGGCTTAGAATTTTGACAGTTAATTTCCAGGAAACATTGGCTGATTAAATTGCCCCTTTTTTTCATTTTCATTTTTTTTAATTTCTCAGTGGTTAAGGATTAGGTGAAGAGGGAATATTAGTAACCCCAAATGTGACTTTAAACAATACCATCGAATTGGGGGTAGTTTCAAAGTTTCATAATTTATGCAAATATTTGTCTGCATGATGATATTGCAATGCCTAGTTTATCACATGTCATATACAGTAGTTCCACACCAGGTTGAATAAGTCAAGTTTCATGCTAAAGAATGACATAAACAGACCCAAAAAAAATGGTCTATCTGGATAAAGAAAGATTGAGAATAAAATGGAATCATCAATAGCAATAAGCTCAGTAAACGTTTATCAAAAAATCTAAAATGCAAGGCTTCAAAAGTGGATCTATTCACTGAGGCTAAAATGCCGGTGGAATTTGCCAATTGCCAGTAGAACATAAATTGACTTTCGTATTTTTGCCAGTAGACATGAAGAACAAAAACACATCATAAAGTGAGTGAACTATCATCAGTCCAAATATCGGAATGATATCTCGTAACCTAACATAAGCATTTATTTTACTGATGGATATCAGAAATTGTTTGTTGGGCTGCTCTTACAATTTAAGCCTGTACATGCAGTAAACTGATGTGTGTTGTAATTCAGGTAAATGCTGAGTAGGAACTTTCTGGATTTTAAGCCAGTAGATATGTTTAGCCAGTAGATATGTTTAGCCAGTAGATATTTTAAGCTAGGAGATATTTTAAGCACTTGAATTTTTCTAGCAAGTGGGCTAAAATCTAGGCTTGTAGTAAATGTTTCTTAGATTCATCACTTGTAATTTTAGTTTTGGAGTAATACTTGCAAGGTTTGGTCAAAACTGTTGACCAAAGGTGGAAAGCTTGTGTAAAAGTCTAAAAGTAACATTAGTAATTCCTTTGTTGCAATTTACATTAGGATTATCAACCAGAGGGAAACTTAGCCAAGAAATGCTTTCAAATTTATCGGAAATGCTTCAATATATGAAACACATCGAGATGATACAAACAAAAGTAAATTCATTGTGATTGTTTAACAAGCAGCCCTGACGATGGATCTGTTCGTTTGAATCAATTTCATGGCATTGAAAATCTTTGCCTACTAACACCCACTCATATTTTTGAAAACTCTTCAATCCAGTTAATATACTTTGTCATTTTTAATGATGACACTCTTAGATTTTATTTTTCCTTCCCCATGGCAAGAGCTTCCTGGAAGGAGAGAATTTTAAAGGAATACATTACTTTTGACCGAAAGGTGCATTCTGATATAAATTTAGTAATTTTTTAAAACATATTAATCCAGCGGTGTATTTTAAGTTTGGGAATAATTTATTGAATTTCATATCATCTAAACTTTGTTTGTTAAAGCTCACTGGTTAAGAATTGCTTGGGAATGTCTTTATCTCGTGTCAGTTGTAATCCATAAGCCCTTGCGGGTTTCTCCCACATTTGTGGTCGCTTAAGCGTCGTAAAAATAACTGCCGATTATTATTATTATTATATTCAAATAATTCTAGTTTCAACTTTCAAATGATCAAATCTTTTGTTTTTCTCTTTACTTCTCATGTCATAATAACATATGACATTCTGAAATTTTCCCAACGGCAAATAAGCATGCATTGTCTATTACGAAGGTAATCTTATAAAGGTAATCTTCAACGAATATTTTGCTATGCAAAAACCTTACGATCAGAACATTAGGCTTCATTTTGGGTTGGATTGTGCTGTTTTGAGATCTTTTTGACAAAGTCATGTGATATTCAAACAAAATTAGACACCAGTCAGTCTTAACACAAGATCTGGAGACTTGGTTACAACTGCCGGATGCTACTAATTTATTAAAGGGATATTCATGGCTTTACAAAGATGCTGGTAAATTTTCTGCATTCTCATGGCATTTTGTATGGAAAGAGATGAATTTTTCAAATTTGGCGATATGTTGTTTAAGCATCTGGCAACAGTATTGTGAATGATGTCATCACAGCAATTCAGCTAAAAAAAAATTAAAAAATTTCCTATCCAATATTTAGCTCAATCGTTTACAGATGAAATTAATTTTTCTATAACACAAAAAGTTGCAGTTTTATGAAATTCTGACTACTGAGGACATTGATGACTAAACACACATACCAAAGGTGACGCATTTCAAGGATAAATCAACGAAAAGGTTATATAACAGGAAAGTAAGCTTTGTTGAAGAACATTTCATGATGTGACATCACAGACTATTATGATCCACTCCAGGGAAGTATCAAGGGTTCAGCCAGCCAAAACAGGTTCCATTTCAACCAAACATATCTTGAGTTATGGACAAGATATTTGACATGGACTTTTCAACTAACAGTGTGGGATATTCTTTCTGTGTCATATAAATGTGTCAAATAATCTGCCGCAGGAAGATGATGAATATGCATTATGTGAAATTTAAATATAGGAATAATTTTGTCTAATAGCTGGAATTGAGTAAGACATCTCTATGGCAACTCTATACTGCATGGCGTGCTTCAATAAACTTCAAATGAGAAAACTTTATAACATTTATCAAACTGTTGTGACACCTTTAATCAACTAGGCAAACTAATTTCTGTCATTGAATATGCATGGTCCTTTCCAACTAAAGCAAATATTATCTGCATGCAGAACAGCCTATAATGTTGCTGCATGCTACTATTATGGGGAAATCATGCATAAACAAAGAATCCCATTGCCTAATAATTAAAATATCCATGTGCAGATATACTGAGTTGTGGTACTTTCTTAGAACTTGTTTAATTTTTGTAGAAATGTCAAAAATATCTTTTTGAAATCATGTTGTCTGTGCATTTCATCCTTTTAAACAATTGGTTGCTCCCAGACATGACATTTAACCTACGATATCTCACGAATGGTAAAAATATATTTCTAAGCTGTTTGAGGGCCGGGATTGTTCTTCACAGAGATCTCTGTCATATAAACTAAATACGTTGTCTGGGTTTGTCTACCCATTAAAGACAATAGCAGCATTCATTCCTAAATTATGTTTTCCTAATGAGGAATACTTTGGCATTAAATGCGATAACATGTGCATGAGCATCTCTTACACATATTTCCTACGATTGTATTAAATGAGATCGTGATTGTTAAAATCAGATTTTGTGACATGGACCTTTCTTTCTGGATTTTGTTTGCTTCTCATTTCTATATTTTATCATTCACAATGGTCATCCGTTTGCTCATGATAGACAGTCATACTTTGGCTAAAGGTCAACCCTGTTTGGTAACAGATCAAATTTAATTTGAAAAGTAGACACGCTGTTGACATGTTACACCATCTCTGTCAAACTTAATACTTATGAAACTGGATCTGTTTTATTCATTCGTGGTCGTCGCCGAATTGAAACTGTCACCGTCAAGATTTCGGCTTGGCATTCTCGTAGTAAATTAATGTCAGCGCATGAGTTTGGGACTGCAGATTGTCCAAAAAACTATCCGCGGGATATTACATAAAGTAAGATTGCAATGTGATCAGGCAAAAGGCCTTGTTCAACGGCACCGAAGATCTTGTATTACCTCGGACAGGTCTTAAATAAAAAACACAGCACACTTTCAGCTTTGAGAACGGGCGGTGGACCTGGGGGGTCTGGGGGAGGGGCTACAGGTGGGGGGGCAGGGGATAAAGGTAGGGGATAAGAAGTGGTAGAGGACGGCAAGAGAATGGGACTAATATACAGAGGAATACTTTGAAATCGCATGTTCACTTCCATTTTACATTTTCAGTTTCTTTAAACCCTCAAAGGCAGGTCAGTTACAGTGGCTGGACAACAAAGTTTAAGGGGATAATGGGGAGGCTGAAGTTCAGTACTTAGTTATGACAACAACAAAAAATCTGCATTTTTAGGTCAAAGCCACTACATACTTATGGGTAATTTTTTGACCAAGATATGAATTTTTAAATTTGATGATATTTTTGTGACTACATCTGCCCATTTAACAGTGCAGCGTGAATGATGTCATCACGGTAGTTCTGTTGAAAATGTTCTTCATTTTCTTTATGAATATTTAATTCATTTATTCACGGAGGAAAATAATATTTCTAATCTTTCTAGGGACAAGAGATTGTGAGAGAGTTTTCAACTAACAATGCGTAATAGTGTTCTGTAAAGGATATGTGGTATATTGTCTGCCCAAAGAACCGTTCGAATTGATCAAATTAAGTTCGAAAAATAATCCACACAAAAGAAACGAACGATGTAGGCACTTTGGGTGGTAGAATGAGAAGGAAGGGCATTGACAGAAGGGGTCCGTCATAGAGGACACACAGTGTTAAAAGATTACCAATTCGTCCTAGGCACGGTAGAATGAGGGTGCTAAGGTTGTGGGGAGACAGGTAAGCGAGGAACGAAGTAAATTATTGTCTGCCACCAGAGTATCCCTTTAACACACAACCCATTATAGCATATCATTTTAGTCATCTATGCTGAGTGCAAGAGGTTGCCCTAAGATAAAGTTTCTAGACCATGCAATCTCTGAATCTTTAATGTTGACAATGAGTGTTTTTTTCCCCGTCATTTCATGAGCAACTCGACATAAACACAACCAAACAAAATAAAGATAAAAGTCATTAAAAAGTGGCGAACTCACCTGTGGGCTTGGAGAGCGAGAACGTGGATTATTCACATTAAGGTGGTTGTCATGAGATTTCTTCCAAACAGCGTGAGGTCCATCTAATAGATGCAAAACAACCAGGGATGAATATCAGAATGATTCCGTGCCTTTTTCTGTCGTTATCATACTTCTTTCAAATAAAAAATATCAGTTATCTCGAGTCAGAATTGCGAAGAAGAAAATGATATTCACAGACAATTCATACCAGTGCATGTTTGTGCAGTGAACGGAAAGTAACTTGACGTAATGCTCTGAGGGAAACACAGTGTAACGATTCTCTTGGGATAATATAAAGACCAATTAAGGCTAATTTTGTAATTTGGCATGCTATCTGAATAAAAAGCTTCTATTTGGGATTTTTTGTTTTGTTTTTTGTTCTTTGTTTTTTTGGCAAATTTTGAAAATAGAATAACGTCACTTCTGGTTTTCATTTTCATTAAGTCAATTAAAGAGTGAATTATAGCAAAAATTTTATTCTTGATCTGTTATAGATAAAGAAAAAAATAGAAATGTTCAAGTACTATTGATAATGTTTCTTATCTAGCAGTTACCCCCAAAAAAAAAATTATTCATCTTTGGAATGTCCCAAATCCAAACACTTCCAGACTTTTGATTTTATATGCGATGATATGTTTGCATTCTTCAATTGTTTAACACCAGTGAATACTTGCTGTATACGTTATACATTACCTTTTGTTGTTATACATTACCTTTTGTTGTTTCAAATTATCTTTTCTTGTTAGACATTATCATTTGTTGTTCTAAATTATTTGTTGCTATACATTATCTTTTCTTGTATTACATTATCTTTTGTTGTTACACATTATCTTTTGTTGTTATACATTATCATTTGTTGTTCTAATTTATCTTGTGTTGTTATACCTTATCTTTTGTTGTTATACAATATCTTTTGTTTTAAATTATCTTTTGTTGTTATACATGATCTTTCCTTGTACTACATTATCTTTCCTTGTAATACATTATCTTTTCTCCTTATACCTTATCTTTTCTTCTAATATTTTATCATTTCCTGTTGTATATTATCTTCTCCCTATTCAGAAAATGCACCTACAAGTACACTTTCCCATTGCCAAAAAACAGTAGGTCAATTCAAGTTTAATTTAATCATCATATTTTTTGTTACATATTTACAAAAGGTATGATCATTAGCAGTGAAAGAGAAGCAACCTCAAACAATATCATGAACAGAATAATCGATATGTTTTTCCATATTTCTCGCCTAATAACACAAAAATGGCAAAACAGCACTTCACCAAAGCGTATCAATTACAGGCTTAAAAGAAAATGACATTTGAAAATAACCTCACCCGGACGTCAGTACCATGTTTGTACTGTTTAAAATTTGGGGGACTTTCGTTAAAGGAATTGAAGACTCACGCACAAAGAAATGTCTGTTTCCGGTAATCTGACCTAGATCGAACGAGGTGTAACAGAAGTGTTAGACACCACCATAGATCCCAGAAAATACACACACAGCTTGCTACCGTCAGTAATTAGACACTAGTGCACAGTCAATACATGCCGCTACGGTCAATACCCACAACACAGTGTACATAGCAGTGATGGACAAGGTCCAGGTAAAGATAACAAGGTGCTACGTTTCATTACTGTCTGCATTTTGTAGTGACAAAAAAACAACTTCACTTGCAGGCAACGGAAAGTTAACTTTTTTCAGAGGGCGGCACACGGTTTGGGGCGAGTCTTCAATGCCTTTAAGTTTCAAATATCATTTCCTCTCAACCTGTATATCAGATATGCACCAGCTTTGGTGAAGGGTTATTCTGTATTTTCTGGTTTGCTATGATTAAAACGAAAAACCTCTGGACTATTCTTTTAACATGTTTACCTCCAGAGATACAAATACGATGGAATGTTCCCCAAACGGCTAAGAAAAAAAAATTGAGTTTCCCTTGTTGTATTGTTTCCTCAATTACTGTGATATGAAGACTACTTGAAATGTTTAAAAAGGGACATTAAAAATATCCACTAGCGATTCATTTTGTTTTTATATTTATTTTTATTTTTTCCATACGTTTATTTAACCGACCTTACAAGAGAACGTCACACAAATTCTGTAATTTTTATAACATTACTAAGATATCTGTGCTGTTTTCGGAAGCTATACATGTTCGCTTTCGTCGAGAGACCATGCAGAGCGAAGCAAAGAGAATCTGAGCTTGGAGAATTGACATCTGAGTGATGCGGTGACATCATGAGATGAAAAAGTCCCAGAGTCCCAAGGATGACTAGTCAACCTGGATATATTTCCAATTAGAATATTTTCTTTTTTCTTTGATGTTGGGATGATTTGTCCATCACACAAATTTTTATCAAAATAAGAAAATGATTTCTGGCTGGGTTTGCTTCTCATTCCATTCAAAAAATTTCGCTCTCGAATATGAAGTAATAACGAATCCTAACTGGACAGAAAAGCACCAAGAGATCGACCGAGAGTCGAGTAACAATTTCTGAAACTGAAACATTTTGAGCTGCCAGGAACCTCACTGAACTCAAAATCTGTATCTTTCACTTACAGCTTGTCAAAATGTTCACCATGCTTAACTGTGGAAGTTAAATTATTGTGCCAGGTCGGAAGTTGGAAAGTTGAAAATTAAATTACCACCAATAAGACCAAATTATTCGGGAGCGACGTTCATTCCTGGACCTTGTTCTCAGAACCTCTCCGTCTGATATTCTCGTTTATCAACCGACGTAAAAAAGTTAGCAGTCACATCTAATTAATAACTGCGACAAACAATCTACATTAGGGTGGATTTCTTGCGATTGACCAATTTATCACACAGCTGTTTCTCCTGTATAATGTTAACTCGCTGCCTTACAGGTCGTACATTAATACACAGGTTACAACGTAACCAGGTGTATCCTTGAGCAATACGGCTGCGATTCTTTGCCATGAATCACCGACAGATTTCACATATTTTTTCCTTAGAATGTAAATTCCAAAGAAGATTTATAATTCCTTTAATTTCCTTTCCCAGCAATCATCAAAGTTTTTGTATTTGTTTGGTTTTGCCAGCCAGCTGTCTCAATAGTTAACAACCTCAATATATGTTCGACATCATCAGACATCCAAATCCATCTTCTTATCTTTCAATTCTTCAATTGGGGCTTTTTACCAAATTGATTCAAACATCTCTTTGACCAATTGAAGATGTTTCTCTTCGGATACACATCACTTTAAGACGCAGAAACCCTCCCAGGGCTTCAAGTCCATTCTAGGATTGGAAAGTCTGTTCAATTTCTTAAGTCCTAACGTCATCTGGAAATTTTCAAAGACCGACTGAATTCTATCAATAAATGAGAGTGTTGTGGTCAAGTGGTTTATATAAAGGCAATGGAGTTGCGATATAATTGAATTGCAGGTTACGCTCTGGCCAGGTTCATTATAAATGTTGTGTCCTTTGGCAAGGCAGTATTATCTCCATTACCTCTCTTCACCCAAGTGTATAAATGGGGACCTGCTAGTTTTAATATATTTGCGTGGTGCTATGATGGCTGGTGGCTGCACCCTATGGGAAGTCCCCAGGGGATAAGTAGATATGCCCTGCTGCAGTGTCCCGAGAGCGACCGTTTGGATTGTGCACAGTTTTGGTGTGTGGGTGTGACAAGTTTACCTGTATGACCTAGGGTTAAGTGTTGTAAAAGTCTAGTGAGAAGGCCTTGGCCTTGTACAAGACTGCAAACCTTCAACATAAAAGCTGTTGAGAACTTTGAAGGTAATTGAAAAGATATGATTGTGTTTTTTTACTATTTTATTTCTACATAGTCTTTGTTCATTACCTCATATAATACTTGGTACTGTTGTCCCTTTTATAGCATTAACTGGTCTTTGGCAAAAACCATATCAAAGGTAGTAATTCTACAAGTTCAGACCATTTCAAAGTTCTCCCACACATTAAAAAATGTTAAATTAGACGGTAAAATGCCTCAGTTAGTGGAAGAGTTATTAGTGTGATTATTGCTTTGTTGAAAACTTTGAGCACTGCTGACTAGGGCATACCATGATGCACTCATGACCTGTAAGCCAGAGCTGAAAGCCTGAAAGCAATCTCTGCAACTGTTTGCTCTATGGGTGCTCTCGTGTTAAATCTCAGGCAGCGTATCTTATCCCGACCTGTTGAGATCAACTAGCCTAGCGTGACCTTTAGTTCTCAGGATCAGACCTAGAGATAATGTCAATCCTCCTTTCATGGTAGGTATGATCCACAGCTCTCGGCATCAAAAAAATTACATTACAGTGTGAAAGCCCCAATGGATCAGGGGGTAGGAGCGGGGGGGTCCTGTGGGCACGTGCCCCCCCCCCACTTTTTTCCAAAATAGCAAATGTGCCCTACTGGCAAATAAAATGTGCCCCTTTTGATGAAGAACTGTCTTTTGGATATCATAAGCCTTTGTTAAGTTTAATATTTTATATTCATTATTTATTTTTAGTCTTTACATGCTATTTCTACAATGGCATCCCATATCACTTTGTAGCATGGTTAACAATAAACAATCTCAATAAATAGTATTGATAGTATACTAACACATCATATATATTAAGTGATATGGCCGGTGTGTATCGGTTTATAGCATAACGAGTGGTGGTTTTGGAATGAGAAAGTGCCCCTCTGATGTTGTCCCCCCCCCCCACTTTTTTTAAGCTTCCTACCCCCCTGGATCACGGGGACTGGAGATTATCATGACATATGACGTCATGTCCTGTTTTACTGCATTTATAGTAGAGCCCACGGGAATACAAGTTTGCATGGGATAATTATATGAGGAGACATCAACATGAATTGCTGTGTTCTAAGTAACATCCCGTGTGTTCATCGCTTCGGTTACGGTCTGATCGTCAGCGGATAATCCAATGTGAACGTGAATGAAAAGATGGATTGAAATATTTGTGATTTTGTTGAACGGTTGAATTGTTTAAACTTAATTTTGTTGTACTTGATCCTCCATAATTGGATTAAGGTACAATTAATGAACATAACTCTTAATTAAGACATGCTATGAAAGGAAATTAAATTCCCTTGGTTATCAAATTCCTAAATTTCATCAAATAATGCTGTGGAATGATGACATTCTCCAGCTATCCTGCGTTTCCAGTTTTTTCTTGTCCCAGAACAAGATGAGTGCAAGTTCACCCATATTTCCACCAAAAAGAGATAAAAATGTCTTACTTTGATTAAGACCATATCCATTATAACTTTCTTCAGAAATCTCCAATGTCTTAAAACTTAACAGCTTCTCCAGGCCAGGTCGATTTACCTGAAAGTACAAATGGAGAAACTTTTAACTTTAAACAGTAAAACACATTGACCTTCATAATGATATAATAACATTCATAATGATCACTGTCGGTCTGTTGCGACCCATTTTCAGTGAAAACATTTGCATATAAAGTTTTAATTTCAAATAAGCACAACTGATGATAAATCATAAAATTAAAACCTCAATTTTGTCAGATTATGTCATCTCTAAGTTCAGAGTTAATTGTTGGTAGGTTGAACATTAATGATCAACCTCTATCTTCTGCTTTTACGGACGCAAGAGGTCAAACTCTAAACAATCCTAAGTCTTGATCAAAATTTATAAGAGTTGAATTTAAAACAAATGAAAATCATCAACTGAAATATATCTTAACAGCATTTGCCAAATGCAATAATGAGATACTCAAATAAATTAATTTTAAAACTGCTTGCTTCAAAAGTTTTAACAAATTCTTCCTACAACAACTGATAATTTCTCTTCCCAGTCATAAGGAAACAAATTTATGTGAGGGAGACATGAGGATTTGCCCAAAAAATTCAAATTGTTAGACACCAAATATCAACACAATTCCACAATTGACTGATGTTTTAAATCAGCACGTTTTGCCCCAAAATTTTGACTCTTGTGAGATTCACTCAGCTACCTCTCTTAACCCTCAGCCCCTCCCTTTCCCCTCCCTCCCCTCCCTTCTCTTCCCCTCCATTCCCCCTCCCTTGCACCTTCCTCCCCCTCCGTTGCCCCTTCCTCCCCCTCCCAACCTTCTACTTAATTACCTTCATTTTAATTCTTGCGGATC
>KN883676.1:123804-139013 GCA_000934455.1 Apostichopus parvimensis | reverse complement strand
ACGTTGCTCGCATTTCAGACTGAATTCAACTTACGTCATCTAAAGCTCCCAGTTCTTTCTTCAGTAATTTTCTGTCCTTGGCTAACCTTTCTTTTCTTGTCGTAGTTGGTTCACCTCTGACCTCAGATCTAAAGTATAAAAGTTTCAAACCTTTATTTTCCCTTCGTAATGAATGACACCATTATTTGAACTATTTTGTCATTGTAACATTAATGATTACTATAAATCAGTGGCGGCGGAAGCCAATAATTTTAGGGGGGGACGGATATCGAAGTCACTATCTAAGCGTAGCGCCACCATCGGTTGGCGCGGAGCGTACTAAAAAAAATTGGGTAAAATAGACCCCTCAGATCGCAGGAAATCGCTATTTCCGACCCCTAATAGTGTATTCGTGCACTAAATATTTTGATGTCTTAGGGTCTAAAAATTTACAGATTTAATAAAATATTAGCTTGCGTACAAATATATTTATGATCGTTTTTCAGCCATGCAGTGTAGATTACACTTAGCGGCGAACACTTCGCAAAATAGTGTTGATTCTCTGCTGAACAGCTAACATACATAGCAGTGATTATTGACTGAGTCATTTGGCTGTCACTTAAATTGGCATTTGCGTTTAGTCCAGTCGCAGTCTCACTATTCATCTATAGAAGTCAGGAAACTAGCAATACAGCCACTACTTGTATTTTCCAAATATACTGACTCGTGTTTCCTTCTTTTTGACGAAGTTTGTGATCTATTTTCAGATATTTCCTCACATCGCGTTGATGGTTCGACCTGTTTGGTTTTAATTTTGATTTGGTTTGATTTTTTAGGGGGGACGTCCCCCCACTCAAAAATTAGGGGGGGACGTGTCCCCCCCGACCCCCCCGCTTCCGCCGCCTTTGCTATAAATTACTTTTACTTGCTCAGCTAGCCACAATACATTTGACTAGAATCTGGTTTGAAGAGGACAAAACAAAAAGTGCCAGATTTGGTCCATGAATTTTAAACTAACCTGGCTAAAATTAAAAAGCTTAAAACAAGACACCTCCACGCACCCACCCACCTCCTAAAAGATAAACAACTCCATTAAATGAAAGGTTAAAGTTTACTCTCACAACATGCCCTTATCGCCACTTGAACACCACTAAAGGGAACCAGGGAATATCCCATAGCAACACAAAAACACACATATACAAATATGTATTGTAGGCTTTGTACACAGGACCATACCATTTTGAGTATTTTGTGAAGAGCAGAATTCATAAACCTCAAAACTGCCTAAATTCTTTCAGCACTATTATTTCCCCAACAATTCACCCTTCTTCAGTTTCATCTGCAAAATGTCATTTCAAAAGGGGGAGGAAACGTTAGAACCCATGTTTTGTAGCCGAAGTAACTAGGTTGATTTACCTTCAGCGTCATCTTGAGTCGATGAAGTTCTCCTCCTACGTTGAGATCTTGGTGTCCTCTTCATCTTCCTCTGAGAGGAGGATGGAGTGGTCAGAGGATGATTTCTTTCTAAATAATCAACTTTCTGCTTTGAGTTGGTCAGTTGAGTCTCAAGCTCTTGCACTCTTAACTTGTGTTCAAAACAGGTGAGAAGAACATTGCTGAATATTTGGTTAATTAATATTAGAGAAATTTTGGTTTCAAACCACAAAGAGAAAACAAGTCTTAATACTGTAATGATACCAGGTATGGTAAGTGTGTGTGTTTTTTATCTTCTCACTTACAGATCTAAATATATTTTAAGACATTTTCCTTCATCTGTGATGCACATGAGCAGACATTACCAGTAAATGATTGTTACTATAACCAACAAGATGGCAATCCATGGAGTTGCAGATTTCATCTCTTCTATGATGGGATGGATCTACATTGACCTATGACCTCGACCCTTAACAAGTACATAAACACTACTCTCAAATTTTTTCTCTACATATCTTGTGGTTTAATGACTTTTTCCATATTTTGATAAGCAAAATATGGCTAAAAACAGTTTTTTGACCTTTTACAGTACATCGTCAGGCATCTACCCACCAAGTTTGATTTTGTTCGGATTTACGGATCGACGACATTTTTTGTTAACCTGTGATTGCACATCGTTTACTCAAGTAATAAACAACAATGTCGATGGTTAGTTGCAGATTGGAGAGAAAAAATCCCTATCTTACTACAGACTTTGAAGGCAATGATATTCTAGAAAAAACTTGAAAGAGTTGGATGGGAACTACTCAATTTGACCTATATAATTACCAGTGTTGGTTTGTGTACAGACATAACCAGTAAATGATTGTTACAAGAACCAATAAGTTAATCTCAATACATTTTGACTAGTAAATTACTCAATGGACTATGGTAAGTCTGTGAACAAATCATCAGTCAAAGAATCGGCATAATTTCCTTAGCTAACATAAGCCATGTACTACTGCTTTTTTATCAGCTAATATTGGGCTGCTCTTAAGTCTGTACAGTAAGTGATATGTGCTGTAATCCAGTAAAATGCCAGGTGAGAACTTGATTTTATCCAGTAGATTCTGTTAAGCACTGGCATGTATTAGCACATGGCTAAAATTGTAGAATTCTCGGCCTGATATACTTACATTCAAACCTGCTATCGTTTCAAGGTGTTTGGCATTGTGCTTTAACTCCTTTTGATATTTCTTCATCAGGTTTTTGTGCATTTTAAGCAAGCTGGTGACAAAGGGAAAACAAATCCATAATGGGGAGAAAGAAAATTCATGCATATATAAAACAAAAATATTATCATAATTTGACAATGTTTAAAATTGCTGGAATATGACTCAATACAACAACTTTAACTTAATACTAATATTGCATTCAGTTGAGGGGGACAATAATTTTGCCAATACATCCAGGGACATGCTGTTGATGGTGATCTCCCCCCCTACCCCCCCCCCCAACTTTCCATTTTGACAACAAGGGTTTTGAGCTGCTTAAAGGCAACGTGGAAGTTTGAGGGCCTCTGGGTGTTTTGGTGGTACTATGTTTCAAAGAATCTGTTCAAACGCTCAAGTTTGAAACAGGCCCAAAATACATAAAAAACAATACAAAGAGAACCAGCAGTCTCCTTATATATTACAAAGTTCAAAAGAGATTTTCCATGTGAAAGACAGCCAATGAAATTATTCAGTGGCCTGAGATGCCTTTTATCTGTGAGTTTTGAATGTAATTCTAAACAATTGATGTTTACATTGAAGTTGCTTTTAAGAACGGAAGGCCCAACAGTTGAAATTAAAATGATTCAGGGCCGATTTTCAAATTCAAGAATATTCTCAGGACAGTAAATAAATACCAGGTACATTTCCGGGAACACTTTTAATCCTGGAACGGTGCATGAAATCTGGGGACTGTCCTCGAATATTGGGAATGTCTGGTCACCTTATTTCAGTTTTCTTATTACAATTAGCACTGCACAATTCTGCCCATCCAACCCCCCTCTGGTGCCTCTTCCCTCCCCCCACCCCCCTCTTTAATCATCTCACCCACATCTATCCAAAAAGGCTTTTACCTGTCAATCTGCTTCTTTTGCTCATCTGTGTGCTTTTGTTGTTTGCTGACTTGTTTGGATTTAATCACAAGTGGTTTGTATCCTGGTAAATCGGTCTGGGTGCATACACTGCAGGAATTTAGAAAATATGTCTTAAAATTAATCATCACCATTACTTAACTAATAATTAAATTTGTCTAGAGGATACGGCAGTCTATTCCCAAAGGAAACTTCAAATCCTGATTTTCATCCAATTCAAAGCACTTTCCAATCAACATCTAGGAACATCCCACTGAGCATGTTCTTAAAATTTCCATTAACAAACTATCAGGATGTAGAAACACCTACCAACTAAAATAATGCTTGGCATAATCTGTGGAAACTCTTTTTTTAGCACTGTCCAGAAATTGGGTCTTCAAGGATTGATTGTTATTGGTTAAAGAAAATGTATTTACTGACAGATATTTTAACAGACAAGACAGTTCTCAAAATTTCACAGATGACACATTGTACTCAACTTATTTGGAACTGTTTCATCTTATACTATCAATTCTTGAGTTATTCTAGAGGTTGCAATTCGATCTTATTTTTCTTTGCACTGTGCTTGCTTCTCAATATTTATCAACTATTAAAGTTTTGTGTACTGTACATAAGGGGTGGGGGAGGAGTTATAATGATAATTTGTCTAGGGAAGGGTCTGAGGGGAGGGGTGTCCCCTCCCCTTGAGGAATTCTGGTAAAATCGAGGGTAATTAGATACAGAAAGGTGCTATACTTTTGCAACAATGTTGAAGAATTTTCGACAGTTATAAATTTATGTACTGTACACTAAAACTTTTTGGTAAATTGTCTGTCAGAATAATAGTGGGTGGCCCTCTCCACCCCACATTGTTTTTATGGGGGTATTTATACATTGTTACACCCCTGCTAAGGTTGATGCTCCTGCATTAGCATGGTTACATAAATTCATTATATACAATTCCAAATGACAGTTTAACAGTACAAGTGTAAATACTAATTTAATGAGAAGTGACACAAAACAGCATTGGTGACAATTTACACAAAATTGCACAGAATATACCTTCTACTCAACTTTAACAATGTTCAGATGAGCCAACATAAAACTAACAGGTACATATATACGCTGTTATGTCATATCTGGATTCTTTCAATTCTTCAGTACAGTAGTTCTGTCAAGTTTTATCATGGAAATGAGTGAACACTTGGTTGTAACTGACATCAATAAGGTATGCTTCTAATTACTATTATTCTTACAGCTGGATTTAAAACAATGATTCTAAATACTGTTAAATGTTACATGCGAGAAAAGAGAAGATAACATTGTTGTACCTGATTGTCAACGTGTGATGCTTGACAAATTCTTCAAATTTCAACTTTTCATTAATATCCCTCAGCTCTTCTTCCAATGCGTTGTTCTTTTTCTTCAGCTTTCTCAACTTTCTGATCAACTGTTCATTTTCATCCGTCAACTATTTGTAATAAACATTGCAGAAAAGAAGGAAACATTCTGTTAAATGTTCTTGAACAAAACGTCAGGGAGAATGAAAAGTTAAATTTCACAGTATCAGTACTATAATTGATTAAGCATGATAATTTTAGGATGTATACAAAAAGTCAAGTCCCCTAGAGTGCTTTCCTGAAGATTCTAAACCCTAACATTTTTCTCGATACCAAGGAAGTTATGCTATTGTCACACAGAATATGAATTTTGTTTTACAGTTAGAAAACTTTAAATCAACAGTAATCTTTCATTTATGTATCATATCTGCATTTTCACATCAATCCTGCCACAAAAGATGTTACCGTTGAGCAATGGGGGGGGGGGGCAT
This sequence comes from Apostichopus parvimensis, assembly GCA_000934455.1. NCBI lineage: Eukaryota > Metazoa > Echinodermata > Holothuroidea > Aspidochirotida > Stichopodidae > Apostichopus > Apostichopus parvimensis. The sequence goes on along the minus strand of KN883676.1, from coordinate 133,668 downwards.
CAAGGGGAGGGGGAAATTTTTGGTTGACACAAAAGTTCATATCTTTTCAGTATATAACACTGTCAGAAGGGTTCTACTTTGTCAAAGTCATGGTGCATGTAATGGATCAGCCCCTCAAAATAGCTTAGGTACTGGTGATATGCCCATGGTGATTGTGCCAATAGCACATTGTCAGTCCTGCTGAAAAACCTTTCATTGAGGAAGGTACACTTGGGCTAGGAGTAGGAGTATACTGCCCCATACAGGAATCCTACTCTAGTTCAAACACTAACTTGACAAATATAATAAATTGACTTGGACTTGGAGCACCTAGGCTACATGATCACATGTTAGCCTAGGTCTAACATAGGGTATCTTATTTCTTAGAGAAGTTAGGCTACTGCCAGTAGCATGGGTACTTCGTATTCCGGACACCTAAGCCTTAAAACACCCCAAAACTATATCTATTGGTATAAATCACCTAAAAATATGCTTGATATGGTGGGAGAAGTGTGTTATATAACGATACACGGCCAAACTTTCTTTCCTGCAAACTGTTTTCACGTTGTAAAAAAGAAGATTCTTCGTGATTGTGGAACTGGTATTTCTTTGCTAGAGTATTGCCAATTTCGGACACACAGCCCCACAGTGTGGCGCTAGTGATAAAATTGGTGGCGCAGTTGCTCTTTCAGTAATTATGACTTCATAGATCTCCGTCATTTTATTGACAAATATGTAAGTATTTACTTGCACACGGGTCATTTCGTACTTTTTGGTGAAATTTGGCTCTTCCTGTAGGTTGTCATGGTGAAATCGTGCATTTCTTAGGGGTGTCCGAAATTGGCAGTGTTCCGAAATTAGCAATACTGACTATACTGTGTTCAGTTCACTTTAATTTCGAGTGGGCCTAAGCCTACACTCACAGGTACCCATAACCACCCAACATATGCTGCACATGCCAATACAAAAACAGATAATACTGTGTACGTTATGAACGTTTCCATGCCATCTAGGGCCTAGGCTGCAGTTTAGGCCTAGCCTATAGTCTACCTTTTGGATGGTTTAAAGTTTAAGTCTAACGTTAACGATATGCAGTTTAGGAATATAGCCTACCCTTGAACAAACATGGACTTCTGGCATTTGGTTGAACATTTTGTCGATATTAATAATAGTTATTGATAGTTATATTCTGAAATATTAACAGAGATCTGACGGCAATCATCGATCATTATCATGCTCCAGCGCCAATGTTTTATAATATGCTAGAAAGATAGCAACTGGCCACTTCAACTAAGAATTCAAAATGTTTTGTTTTGCGAACGAACCCCACTATAAATATTCCTATTCAAGTTATCCACCGGTTCTTCAGCATGGATCTCCACAGTCGTGTGAAGAAGCAGAGAGTTTACTCCAAGCTACCTGTCATTATTGTTGAGGATCATCAGGAGGTAAGTCGAAATGCATTGTATGAGTACGTAAGATCGTTTTAACCGTGTTAGCACGAATTTAAATGGCTATTCCAACTTCCCTGGTTTGTCAGCTTTAATTTGCATTGGAACCGAATTCGCGACTTTTTCCCCACAAGAATCCCACCCATATTGTGTAGCATACGTTGGAAGCGCCGATTGGTTTTACAACAACAAAAAACAATGCTGGTGGTTCATGCCTAAACTAGAGAACACGTTATTATTATACTAATAATGGTCTTTTCATTGACCAGTCTGCCCACAAATGCAGCCTTTGTGTATTCACACACATTTCATGGCTAGTCCATTACATTTGCCAAGACATTTAGTTCATCAATAACCTGGGTGATTGCATCTAACATCTAGGCCTAGGATCCATAATGTAGATTTCTCATTAGGAACTTGATCGATGGTGATCTATATTTCAGCAGATAAACCAGAGGAAATTATTTAGGGCCCCTGTAACAATAACATTCTTTAGGGAGTAGGAATGTTGAAATACAATTTGTTTGTTTCTACAACCACAAGATCCAAACAGTTTCACACATTGCTTCTATGTGCAGGTACTGAAACATATCTACCGGGCCATTGCTACTCGCCATTTACCATTTGAAAACATCAGTATGGTCCATTTAGACTCTCATCCAGATCTCCAGATACCTTCAAAGATTCCTGCAAAAGATGTCTTTAATTTAACAGAGCTGAGCAAGTATGGATATAACTAATAAAATAAAATTCTCATTCCATGTCATTCCAAGTTATATTATACAAAAATTACTTAAAATGTAGTTATATGTCATATGGAACTCCCACTCCCACATATTCACAGCTTATCATTTTAATTGTATTAGTTTAAATTCAAATTGTAGCAACGAAATTAATTTATTATTTTGTATAAGTGTTGAAGCTTGCTCTTTCTATCTGTAAATAGTGTTGGTCAAAGTTATATTTCCTTATAATTGACTTATGGTTATTGATGTTACAATATTTCACAGTGATTACCCAAGAGAAATATTTGTTGCATATTTGAGTATTGTTTCTGTTGCAGACACTTGAGTATTGAGAATTGGATTATTCCTGCAGTGTATGCCGGTCATATCAGTCACTTTGTTTGGGTAAAACCGCCCTGGGCAGATCAATTGCCAGAAGGTCCAAGACGGGTCACAGTTGGTCGTCATGTGACATATGACACAATTAGGTAAGTGAGGACATAATACGCAAGTCAAGAAGACAAATGGCATACTACATGTAGTGGCGGACCGGTCGGCCAACTAGGCAGTGACCCATGGCCCAGAGCAATAGGGGTGTACCCATTAGCCTCCATAAACTTCTTATCAAAGTTGATATTCAATATGCTTGCATAAGAGTTGTATGAATAGTTTGGGTCTTTTCTATGTAAGAGAGGTTGTGCTCGGAAATGGGCTACTCACTTCTTACTGCTGGCTAGGGTGCTGGTGGAGGTGGTCTAATGACCCTTTGTTGCCAGATGACCCAAATCATCTTCAGCCCACCCCTGCCATGGTTCCATGACTTAATCAGGCTGATGGACCAACCATTAAGTCCAATCTACTTCCTTCTATGTTAACAAGGCAAATTTTTAATGGTTGTTCCATCATCTTAGACGACCAAATTTCTATTCGACAACCAAAGTCAGCTTTAGCTGTTCTGCCAAATGATTAGTAGTTTACATCAAATCCTGATGGCACTTTAATTAATACACCCAAATAGGTAAGCCGATAAGGTGGCATCACCTTTTATCACTTTGGAGATACTGAAATGAAATAAAAATTAGTGGTAGTTTGATGGTCTAAAAAAAAAACACTAAGACCTGGTTGTCCAAGGAAGAACCCAAAAAATCCTTACAAATTTGCCCTGAGCTGAGTAGAGCTTTGTTGACACTTTCAGTTAAAAACTTCTATTCATTGTATCCAGATCTTGCAAAAGGACAGTTACTATGATTGGCATAAATATGATTACATATATATTTCAGAATACACCTGTGGTCAGAGGTCTGAAGTCCTGATGGAAGCCTGCAAGCCATCTCTTGTTTAACATTTTCTTCTTCCTTGACAGAATAAACTGGCCAGATGAATACTATCTAAGTGATGTCATGTACGCTGATTCAGAGGATATGATTGATTCAAAACAACTAGACGTGAATGTCGTGACTTTGAAATACAAAACAAAACACAACTATTCAAAGTACCAGACAGCAGAAGACATTAAATTACTGGAGAATAATGACCAGGAATCCAGAAAAGATACTATAAAGGGAGATGATCTTCACACGAGTGCCGAGAGCAAAAGCCTTGATTCTTGCCAAACACTTGAGAGAAAGAGCACTGACAAACTTTCGGCAAATGATCGTCTTTCTGGAAATTGTACAGAACATCGAAAGGAAGAAGATTGCAAGGATTGTAGTGGAGGAGATTTGCCTGGCATGAATCAGAAAGTACTTAAAGTGGTGGAAGAATCTGTTTCCACAGCAGGAGCTTTCATTTTGGATATAGACTTAGATTTTTTCTCAACACAGAATCCTTTCAAGCTTGAGTATACATTAGTAAGTAGCCACAGACATTTTTATTTTGCCATTTTCACGAGACTTGGTTTGTATTCATGCAAACTTCTTTATATTCATTCAAAATTCTTTGTATTCATGCAAAATTCTTTGTATTCACTCAAACTTGTCACAGATCAAAGACATCTATCTTACTATAACATAATTGTTATAATTTGCCAGAAAAGATTGTAGGAAGGGAATAAAAGTGGGTTTTTTATTACTGGGAAAATCTTTATGGTCCTCATATCTGTATATGATCTGTTTGAGTAAAATTTACTATGATCATAAAGTAAGCACAGTGGCATGTAATAGTGGGAGGGAGAAATCTCACACAAAAATTAGAAAATTATTTATTAGCACAGCCTTGAATTTAAAATTAATTGTAGACCTCATTTATAGTGTAAATATGCCTCAGAATGTATCATCTGAAGTCTAGAGTTCCAATTTTTTAGTTGGGGATGACCCACAAAATCCCTTAAATGGGAGTTGACTCGGTGACACAAAGATTACACCCCAGCCTTTATAAACTCATGGATCCTCCTCTGGCCCTTCCATAAAGGCTCATGCACTTACCTAAATCAGCTGTGGGAAATTTACAAGTAAGCCCCCCCCCCACCCCGCAACCCTGACCACATTGTGTACATTACTATGTAAACAACTAAGGGTGCTTTAATCTGATCTGTTGTATTTTCATGCCCCACTTTTTTTTCTCTTTTTACAATGTTGAAATTGTTGCATTCCAAAAAATTTGAAACTTGTTTGTAATTAAATTTGTGGTAATATCTTGCATCATCTATGGAATATGTCTCATTACTCTTTTTATTTATTTTCCAAATCATGTTAAGATAAGATGTCATATGACTTTCCCTCTTTATTTGTTAACCCCATTGTGACATGGATATTTTATTGTTTCAGGGTGCAACCTACTCACCAATATTTGTTCTTCTGTTATGCAAGTTATATCGATGGATGTCTTGCTTTCACTGCCTTCAGTTAACACAAACTTCCATTCTCCTTGACAGGATCAATTTAACATTTTAAAGGAACTGTATCACTTTGAGGCGCCTAAGAGTAGCAATAAAGAAGAACTAAGGCAAATACAAGAGAAAAGAGCGGTACAGTTATCTGATTTGAAAAATGCAATAACCTGGTGCCTAGAAGGAGATGTAGAATCAGCACACACAGATACTGACAATCTTCCAAAGAGGTATTTGAATTTTATTCACTTGTATTCGTAGCCATATGTAACATTATGTACCAAAACGATTTATTCGACGTTGTGTCTAGTTTTAGAAGTTCATTCATGAAAATGTAATTCAATTGGTACATGGTGATGTAAGTGTATGCTCAAATGGCCAACCTTGAAATTGATGGGTATTAACAGCATATTCCTTTCTTCACTGAAATCTTCTGGGTTTTGTTTATAGTTGGCAGAAAATGCTAGGACTGATTAAGGATTTGAAAGCCAGTGTTGCAGAACCTTTGAATGGAGAACTACTCCACATGGCAGGAGAGACGACCTGCGATGATGAAGATGATTTACCGCATCACGTCAGTTCGGACGAAGAAATCGGAGCATTGATGGAACAAGTTCAAGAGGTCCTTTCAGGCATTCCAAAACCTACCATGGTGACCATTGCTAGGTAACTAAGCCAATCGGCTTTACACCACGGTCGAAAAATATTTTCAGTGTAGAGAAATTTGCAGCTTCTACTTGAGTTTTGTATTTTCTGTGGAGGTAGGGAAGAGTTTCACCCCCTAATGCCAATCAACTCTCCAGTCAACCACCTTCACTGTATGCAAGGAAACAGGGAACTCCATAAATGCTACTTTTCTCTGCACAGAAACTCTTCTCTGCCTACTTCATGGTAGTCATTCAGCCAACTTTTGAAACAATGTGGAGCTATGTGTTATTTGCAGTTCTTGTTTAGTAGATTTAAGTGACTCTTTTCAAAGGAGTATCGAGGTCGATTAGTCCCAGAGGAAATGCAGGGGTTCTGTATAACATACAATGTATAGGATTATTTGTCATTTTTGATGGGCAATAATGTGTATTGCCTGAAGAAAATTGTATTTCCTATTACCCAGGCTGAAAATTAGGAGGAAGTCAGAACCCCATTCTGCCCCGGTGGCATCTTTGTTTTTACTCCTCCCACTTTGGACTCTGATCTTGTTTGAAATTAAAAAGTCATAATGGAACAATGTAATTATTATTCCATCTTCAAATTTCATCAGTCATTGGATTACCCAAAGGAGTCACATTTAACTGGATATATTTCAGATGGCTTTCTGTGCTCTACAAATGGCCTTTCTCTTTTTCTCTCCGCTCCATTCTTTCAGATCATCTCTAGATGATTATTGTCCAAAGAAGCAAGTCGGCCGTATCCAGGAGCTTGTGATTAAAATGTTAAATGATCTCTATACAGATGTCGAGGTGCAAAAAAACTATGAAGAAGAAATAGTATCCACTTCCTCTGAGACTAAGACGTGAACTTGCACCAGCCTTGAAACCTCAGTATACTACAAATAGACCTAGATGAGTTTGTTGTAGCAGGATACAGGGAAGGTGGGGGGGGAGGAGAGAGAGTTGAAGGGAGGGGGATGAAACCTCAGTAGACTACAAATAGCAGACCTAGATGAGTTTCTTGTAGCAGAATACAGGGACGGTTGAGATGGGGGGTGAGGGAGAATTGGAGGGAGGGGGATGAAACATCAGTTATTTTCTGTTGTGTTCATGACTGATATGACTATTTGTTATACTAACAGTCTCCCTGAAAATCCAGTTGGAATTGAAACGTCAGGCCCTCAAAATGTTGTACTTTAAGTATCTTCACTGCAGTATAATATTTTATGACATCATGGTCCTTGTGGTAAAGTATTGTTTCACTGCTGTTGGCAACAAACTCTGGCACATATCAAGATTTAGTTGTCTATAAAAAAATGACTTTCCAAGGTATTGGAGACAAAAGGTTAACATTTGTCGGGTATCTTTGTAAACAAAGATAAATTCCTATCATGTTTTACTGAATTGACATATGAAGAATTTTATTTTTATTTTAATGTCATGTAAGAACAAATAATAGTTTATCTTAAAGCAGCATTTTGCGTCCTTTTCTATGATATTTCTCAACTTCACTGACTCCACTATGCCATAACGACATACATAACTAGCTTATCTATTTAAATCTTACTTCAAATGGTGGCATAAAAGTCGAATAATTTTCAACTTTCAACTTTGTTTTTCTCCAAGATATTTTCCGTTGGGATCCCAATTAACCTCGCCCATAATATGAATATTTAAACACTACGAACGTCATTGACCAATACGTAATACAACACCAAGCTTGATTTGTGTACAGACTATATGGCAGTTGTACCAGGGAGTTCCATAACAACTCCCTGGTTGTACCAACGCAAAGTCTTGAATCTATTTTTAGCAATGGCTCATAACTAAACCTGCATCTCTGATTGGTTGAATTCAAACTAGTGGGTTTGGGGTACTGTATGCGATTAATTTTAAATGTGGAATTTTGTCGTGGATACTTTTCTCATTCTCTGCAATTATCCTTAATTACTCGCCAATTAACGATAATGGCAGGGAAAAACTTGGCTGATATCTTAGTTTGCTGTTTTGTGATTGATATATGTAAAAAAACTCGATGGACATGTCCAAAAAGAAGAAAACGGCGACCAAACGCAAAATGCTGCTTTAACTTTGTAAAGTCTTCATCTGAAGTGGATGCTAGTTGGTGGAAAAAAAAAAATTGAAAGTATTATTTTGTACGTGTCAAATTTTATTTGAATTCAAGCATTTTCCTGACCCTAAACAAATGCAAGAAACTCATCCAGTTTGTATGAAGAAACTTAAATGGCAATTGAAGTTCAAAATATAATAGATTCATAATGTGTTGGTTGGTAACTTTTACTGAGCCATGAAAAATTCACATTTCAATGGATACCTTCCTTTAACACACTGTTTATTACATTACAGAAAAAATATGAACAAGTTTGTTAGATTATAATAGTAAGAGGATGTTTGAAGTACCTTATCCTTCCTTTAATGCTCAAGATAGCTACTATCAGATAGTAGATAATGATGCACAATAATGTAGCTATACCATGGCAAACTGTCTCTTAAGATAGTTACAATCAGGTAGCAGATAATGCCACACATTAATGTAGCTTTAGCTTGGCAAACTGTATCTTAAGATAGCTACCATCAGATAGCAGAAAATGCCACACAATAATGTAGCTGTAGCATGGCATACTGTACCTTAAGATAGCTACCATCAGCTAGTAGATAATGCCACACAATAATGTAGCTTTAGCATGGCAAACTGTATCTTAAGATAGCTACCATCAGATAGCAGATTCCACACAATAATGTAGCTGTAGCATGGCAAATTGTCTCTTAAGACAACTACAATCAGGTAGCAGATAATGCCACACAATAATGTAGCTGTAGCATGGCAAACTGTATCTTAAGACAGCTACCATCAGATAGCAGATTCCACACAATGTAGCTGTAGCATGGCAAACTATGTTAAGACAGCTACCATCAGATAGCAGATTCCACACAATAATGTAGCTGTAGCATGGCAAACTGTCTCTTAAGATAGCTACAACCAGGTAGCAGATAATGCCACACAATAATGTAGCTTTAGCATGGCAAACTGTATCCATCGTATTGGATCAGAGAAGTGTCAACACTGCGATTCCATCCCACCATTTGGCTGGAAGGTCTTCCTTCAGTAGTAATACTCTGCATGGTTTATTTTACAAGTGCCAGGTTACCAAGGATACATGGCTAGTAAAATCAATTTCTCTTTCCTAACACGCAAGTAACAGCCACAATTTACCTTTCAAGCTAAATTCAATTCTTTGACTGGATGGATACGCTGTCATCACGAAGGGAATAAAGTGAGGTACAGCCCTGGGGCACAGGCTCAATTTGGGGACCAGAATTTTCATAATATACTTAAGGGCAAGTAAAGCCATAAAAAATGAGCCCAGTGAAATAGTTGTCCGCAAACCCGACCTGGCTCTCTCAGCACCTGTGACCTAAGGTAGTCAACCAGCTATTGAACTGGTGGCTATCCTCTATTATTCCAGCATTCCTCCATCTTGGTGTGCTCACACAACAAGTCCTTCCATCATGTATCTCTCTCAGAAAGCATTCTCTCTATCCACATTTCTTTCTAAGATGGTCCTTCATGATGGCTGCTGTTCTTTTGTTTCTTCCTGTTACCCAACGTCCTATTTGTATCCTTTGGAGCTTCACCGATTAAATCCGCAAATAACTTCCTCTTTTTATCGTCTTTAGTCATGATTGAAGTCCAAGCATTCCGTCGATGCTTGAACTGACTCAGTTGACAAGTCCGATGCATGAAACAGCCAAATCTATCTGAATGTAACTGTGTTTCCTTCTTGGCTAACACCTCTGCAATTATTGTCTTCATCTTAATGGAAGACATTTTGAAGACGGATTCCATTGCGCGGCTTCCGCTCTTATCACAGCAGATGGAGAATAGATCATTCTAAAACAATGAAAAGAAAAGAAATCAAATAAACATGAAAGAGACCGATAATCTCTGTTATGAATTTCATCGTAAACCCTACTGTTGACTTTGGAGTGTTGGGGGTTTGATGGTGATTTGGGACGGAGATGTATTATGCTGCAATTCGTATGAAAGCAAATATCAGTCATATTCTCAAAGTTATTTTTTTTCACAAAATGTTTCTTAAGCCCTTGCAACTATTTCTTCAAAGAAACCTTTATGGAATAAAAAACCAGAAAGTCAAAAGACTTAGTGATTCCTTGCCCATATGATAATAAACTTTAGGTAGAAGATTTTCTAA
>KN883676.1:91077-105915 GCA_000934455.1 Apostichopus parvimensis | reverse complement strand
ACAACACCTTCAAATTTGGATATAATTGGATGTAAAATGAACTCATGCAACAGATTGTTTTGAACAGACAGGTTTCTCTGCTCTCTTACCATTGAAAAAAGTGCTATCAAAAAAGTATAACTGACGGTGAAAGTGAGGGTGAGGGGTGGCACTCCCTCAGCCCTCCCCTGGCGCTTTGCCCCTTTCTATGTTCTAATTTCTGTGCATTTGGCTGGCCATAGTATTTGGCCGTAAAGTGGCTTCCGTATAATTGCATGTGTATGCCAAAAGGGGAATCCCGACCACTGATCTGTACACTAACACTAACGTTAGTGTACAGATCAGTGATCCCGACCAACATAACAGCACTATAGCGCTCACAATTTGTAGATCTTTTGCTACTGTATGTGTATTCGCCTACGCTGTCGAGGTTCAGAATTTATTTTGATTTTTTGACAAATTGCTTTTCGTAAAACACGTGTGTGAGTATAGCATTAGCAAATTATGTTTGTTTTCATCAATGTACAATCTTATCAGTATATTAATATTCATCGAAAAGTTTTACCATTCTTTGGCGCTAAAGCCATGCATATATCTGGTAGTGACAGAAGCCTATACCGTTATATACAGTACGTCATTCTGTGTGAGCTTCACTGAACTAATCTTACGTCTTAACATCTATCTAACGACTCAAATTTGAGTAACTAGGTATCTGTTCACCTAATCAATTCCTAAACAATAGCATGTTCTCATGCAAGCACTTCATTTTACCAAAGGTACCAATGTTCACCACACTGTTGATCCCATAGCTTAAAATCTCTGTATTTTGGCTCGCTTTCCCCCGTCTGTTTATCATCTTCATGACTTATGTTAACAAAGAATTAGCGAAGTGTCCAGATTTTGTAAACACACATTACTCAGACCTGTCAACCTGTTTGACCCCAAAATAGGGAGTATAACATTTTTCATGGCCAAAAAATAGGGAGAACAAGGGGAAAATAGGGAGGTTGGTAATTTTTAACTGAAATGATATAAATACTCCTAAATAAGTATAGTTTACTGATGCAATACATTGAATGAGAGAATCATCCAATCAGTGTTTCTTGTTGTAGTTTACAGCAGCTCGCTTTGCTTTCTACAGGGTTTCTTTAGTAGGCTTCCATTTGAAACTTGGAACAGTGGACTCTGGGTACTGTGACTTCATGGCTAGTATGCTAGATATCTAGAGTCCCATCAAGCTTGAGACTTGACTGACTGTCTGTCTTGTTCTTGCGAACTACACTGAATAACCTTTCCTGTTCAGCGTTACTGTGGGGAATTACTAAGCATAGGACTAAATGTTGGCTATTTTCAGAAATGTCGCAAGTGATGAAACATTAAAAAAACCGGGAAAATAGAATATGAAACCGGGAGGCCGGGAGATTCGGGTAAAAACCGGGAGTCTCCCGGTAAAACCGGGAGAGTTGACGGGTCTGCATTACTCATCTAATGCTTCAATGTTCTAGTGGCAGAAAAATTTACATAAACACTTATCTTAACTGAATATAGATTCTACACTGTAGGTTGGAATCCCTATCTCAATTTCTTGTCACTAACTCAATAAATTTGAACTGAGTAATATCCCTTCCTTTTTATGTACCAAGAAGTGGATCACAGGAGGTGGTCTGAGATTTCATTTAATGTATGTATGTATGTATGTATTTGTATGTATGTATTGTATGTATTTTAGATCCTCCTGCAAGCAGGAACTTGCGAAGATGCCTCTTTGGCTGCAAGCCGCAAGCTGACCGAAGTCTGGCTCTTAGATTCATATTTAAAGTCCATGATTATGAACTGTCAATTGTCAACAACTCTGTAACTGGACGACATACATTAATCTTGGAGTGACTCGAACTGGGGACCCTATGATTGGAAGGCACCGGCGTTAACCACTGAGCTAACACTCCTGGATATAGACGCAGATGTTTTCATATTTGTTTTCATATGTGTTTTCATATGGCAGGTGTTTTCATATGGCAGGTGTTTTCATATGGCAGGTGTTTTTTGAACAAAGTGGCTATTCTTACGACCAGTCGTAAGAATAATTTCCGATTACGCATACGCAGTTGCTATTTTTACAACCAGGAGTACTATTTTTACGACTATGAGTAACAATAATTTCCGGTTAGGATTAGGGGTTAGGGTTACCCCTACTACACGCGCAGTTGCTTTATTTACTTTACTGCGCATGAATTCGCCGATGTCGTAAGAATAGTTTATAGATAATTGTTACGACTAGTCGTAAGAATAGCCACGGCTTTTTTTGAAAGCTTTCTTTCAAACTATAATCTTCTTGCTGATTTATCCTTGAAATGTGATACATGTGGAACTTTATCTTAGTTGTAAATATTTTACTTTTGAAGTAGGCCTTCAGTTGCGGAAATTTAAAGCAATATTTTGAAGCAATCAACTTCAGCCACAGGAATACCAACTTCAATGTTTCACAGCTATGAAACCCTTAAGGTTAATGACATCTAGCCTAACCTGAAACATTTGTTTGCATTCATGATGCATTCATATATTTAAATAATGCAATTTAGGCATAGTGATGTTCATTGTTCATATGAATACTAAGTTGGGCTCGAATGATCTCAATTTTCACATCTTGAATCACACATCTTGACTGAACCTCACATCATACAACTGCAGTGTTTCTCATATTATTGTTCATTATATCGTCTGATATTTTCTTTGAGATCAAGATTCAACATGAGACATATTTTACCTGATTCTATATTATCTGCAGTGCTTAACATCACTTTAAATGGCTAAACCTCCTATCAGCAGTGGTCAACTTGACCTCAGGATAACAAAGCAAGACTTAGAGCCCAGGGACAACTGGGAAGATATTGGGAATGGTAGCTTTGCAATGGTTTACAAAGCTTACTGCAAAAAACACAATGGTTTCGTTGCAGTGAAAGAAGTATCCAAAGGGTATGCATAGTTTCCATTTTAATATCAGACGTGGTGTACAGTAACTAGGAAGTTGATAGATAGGATCATAGCTCTTTGCATTTTTAGGGTCAAATTGCTCACAAATCCTTGGTTTTACTGACCAATGTACATTCAATACACTTTTCATGTTTAACTGCACAAGGTCTCAAATACTAGAATCTGCCATATGTTTGTGTTTATACAGTGTATCAAGTTGCTCTTGTGTTTTTGTAATGATCTGGAGCCATGATATTGTGTGAAGGGGCAGAATTATGAAGAATGACACGTTTGTGCATGAAGAACATTTAAGTGTTGAGAGATCCACATACCCTTTGTAAAATTATCTAAGATGAGTCCACCATACATTTTCCCCAATATGCACACGCATTTAATTTGTATAACTAGTATTTTGAAACAAGGTAAGAAAGGATAGCATTCCTTTATGTATGTGTGTTTGTTTTGATTACAGTAAATGCTTTAAGTTTGGCCTTCAGATTTCCCTGAGAATCCTAGTACAACAATTATTCTGCTCCTCAATGCTGACATGCAGAGTGGGCATGATTGAGACTGAAAATTAATGGCCTTTTTTTTTAAATTTTATTTTTATTTTTATCGTTTCGTATCTTGTTCCAGATATGGTCAGCAGAAGGAAATAGACAAACTTGTACAGCTTTCTACTCACATTCATGTAGTCGGAATTAAAGGTGTTGATCCTGATCGTAACTTCATCATCATGGAGTACTGCTCTTACAGCCTGTCTAAGTTGAGAAAGATTCTGGGGAAGACCTATATACCCTGGCCACGCTGCCTCCACTTTATGCAACAAATCATGAGTGGGGTTGAATTTCTGCATGGTAATAACATCATCCACAGAGACATCAAACCTGAGAATATCATGGTTACTGACAGTTTTGTATGCAAAGTAAGTCTTACTGTACTTTTCTAACGTTCACATGATATGTGTCTTCTGCATCGATGGCAGGTCATCGGCGATGTCACACTTTGGGATACCTTTAATTACCACCATATTACAACAGATTGACACTGCAATGTTATGCAACAAAATGAAAGAAAAAGAGAAAAAAACATGGAGGATTTCAACCTTATTTTGGGGGGGGGGGGGGGGGGGGGGGGAGGAGGGCCCTTCATAGGAAATAATTTGATAGTGATGTCAATCACATGTTTGGATAAAACTCTTTTGGCACTGAGTGATAATGATAGGCTTTATAAATTTCAAACTTTCCTTTTAACGTAAACAATGTAGATCGGTAGGAGTACTCACCCTTGATGTCAATATTAGGGGGGGCGGAGTGGTGGGAGGGGGTCAACATCAATACCATGTCTTTGGGTTTCCCAGAAAAGGTATGATAACCTTTCATTGATGGGAAAGTTGTCACATCAAACCATGTATAATCAATTATTCTGGCTGTTACAGATATTAAAGCAGCATTTTGCGTCCTTTTCTATGATTTTTCTCAACCTCACTGACTCCACTATGCCATAACGACATACATAACTAGCTTATCTATAATTAAATCTTACTTCAAATGGGGGCATAAAAGATTTGCAACTTTCAACTTTGTTTATCTCCGAGATATTTTCCGTTGGGATCCCAATAAACCTCGCCCATAATATGAATATTTAAACACTACGAACGTCATTGACCAATACGTAATATAACACCAAGTTTGATTTGTGTACAGTCTATATGGCAGTTGTACCAGGGAGTTCCATAACAACTCCCTGGTTGTACCAAAGCAAAGTCTTGAATCTATTTTTAGCTACAGCTCATAACTAAACCTGCATCTCTGATTGGTTGAATTCAAACTAGTGGGTTTGGGGTAACTGTATGCGGTTAATTTTAAGTGTGGACTTTGTCGTGGACACTTTTCTCATTATCTGCAAATATCCTTAATTACTTGCCAATTAACGTTGTTGGCAGGGAAAAAACTTAGCTAATATCTTAGTTTGCTGTTTTGTGATTGATATATATGTAAAAAACTTGATGGACATGTCAAAAAAGTAGAAAACGGCGACCAAACGCAAAATGCTGCTTTAAGGTATACTTGAAGATACTATCAGTAACAAATAGATGCATAACAGAAATCTTAAATTTCTATCTTAGCACAATCTGACACAATCATGACTAACCTAGAAGGCATATTGTCTTGAAGAATGCACAAACATATGTGTTTACAGTGGGAAGTGCATGCTACTTTGTGATGTGCTGATTGCCTTATCAATAATCTATTGTGGTTTGTGTTTTGCTAAATGAACCAGGCAGCTGAGAGTTATTTCACAGTGAGTTTTTAAAAAAAAAAGATAAAATACCCCCATGTCGTAACCATGGAGACTGAATAATTTAGAGCATTGCAGTAGCAGAGGAAGACTATAAAGCAAAGTATTAGAATACGTTTAAATTTTTCACAGATTGCAGATCTTGGACTAGCGAAGCATGAATCCAGCCACACCAATTCGAACAAAGACAGTATTATTATACAACCGTCTGGTTCAATGTTCTATATCAGTCCAGAACGATGGAATTCACCTGCTGATCCAGCCAAGGAATCTGACGACATTTACAGGTATTTCTGATGCTCTTGTATCTTTCTCTTTTCCTTCTTCTAGAAAACCTTTTTGATTCTTACCGGAGGCAGAGGAATCTGTGCGATGGTGAAGGCATGTGTGTGTGTGGGGGGGGGGGGGGTGTGACATTGCTTGTAAACGCCATTTAAGAGTTCATGGTGGCTTAACTTCATACTTGGTGTGTGGATCTGTCTTATTTAGTACAAGAACCCTATTCTTTCTGTGAAGTTCAATGGTCATTTGGGGTCAACAGCTCTAGGTCAAAGTGTGAACACTTTTGCAAATATGATAACTCAAGAATTACATGATTGTTGATCTTCATACTTTGTATGTAGATCCAGCTTGGTGAGTATAAGAATGCTATCGAAATTGGTGTAGGTCAAAGGTCACATGAGTTCAACATATGTGTAATCCTTGTAAACATTTTAGCGCCAAAATTAAAGTTACAATTAATCTGTGAGTTATACCATGTTATGATTTTCTTTTGGTGAACATACTTTTGTCAATTTCAGTCCAGTATAGTGAACAGGCCCAATATAAAGTAGATCTCAAGTGATCTTCAATTATACAAATATGTGGGAATACGCATTATTTTACCTTTTTGGCTCCCCACAGCTCCTTTGGTTGAGGGTTGGACACCCCGCAAAAAGTCTCCAACCAACGTTAACTTTTACTTCATTAAGTGCTCGTAATTACTACGCGTGCATGTGATACCTTCTCAATGATTCGAAAAATGTTTTTTTTCGCCATTGTGTGGCAAGTTAAAAGCTCTATGAGGTAAATATGTATTTCATTTGTATTATTTCTAAGATTGATTATCTCGAGGGCAAATACCCTTTTTTTTTATAATCGGTTGAAGGGCTCGAACAAGGAGTTCTCTAGGAGCCGAGGCTAGGCTAGTAGATTGTCATTATAGCAATGTTCCAGTTACATTCGCTATTCGAATGGCGGAACAAGTTACAGTAAAGGAACTAATTTTTCTTCTACTACTGCATACATGTCACTTGAGATTTTATGTTAACTAAGTGTTTAATGGGCATCTCGGATGGCAAATGATCCTCTGGGATATATATGTTTGTATATGACTGTTCACATGTTTAGGTATTACCCAGACTGGCAATTGCCAGTCTGGGTAAAGTGTATTAAGCTTTGGAGCCTATCGGGTTAAATTACACTTAGGCTGTATGTGTTAGTGACTGTAGAGGTGTTTGCTAATCGCGCCCTCGGATAGTCCTCACCGAAGCATTGTTTTAAAATGGCCGCCCTCGGATAGTCATTTATAGGGGAAAATCCCCATATGTTTGGTAATACAGTTGGAAGCAAAGATTAGGGTTATGAAAGTGAGACCCCCAGTGGTATTCCATTTTATACCTATGTAAGGGGTAAACTGCACATGTATTGTTTGTATTTTCCAGTTATCATTTTGTCTGAGGAACACCTAGATATGTCTCAGATTAATTGTTACTGTTCTGCAGCCAGATTAGTTTTAGCTCACTTAGCCAACTTAAAGGAGTCTTCCAATTCTTTCTAATAAATGAAAGGAGTGTTACCTATGATGAATGGTGAGGCGAAACTGTTTCTTATTCCTTAAGAAACTATTCTAGTGGTTTTCTTCTTTCACATTTAGAGCTCGCTAGAGGGGAGCGTTAATAAACTGCTTGCCAAGTTAACCAATCTTTGGCTCAGTCATTTGTGTCACCCCATCTCCCCCCACGGGCGTCAGCACACCGACAACCTGACCACTCCTGGCTTTATTTATATAGTCATCAAGGAAATGAAATCTGCTTCAAATAGTTGATACTCTTGTATTGGAAGCTTTAAACAGACTCAAGTAACCCTTATCTGTATTTACACTCTGAGTTTCAAGGGGTCAACAGGTTATCTCAAATGGCCTTAAATTGGGTCAAGTGGACAATAGGTTATCTTAAATGGTCTCAAAATTGGCCTTATTGTCTGTGATTTAGACTTCAGCTTTGACATTTGTATAAACAATGTCTTTTAACTCTCATACATTAATAAACAATTAGTAAAGGGATGGTGGCAGAGCTGATTTGCTCGCCCAAAATTGGAAAAGAAATTGACCATATGCCCATACATCTATGTGTCTATATTTCAACTAGGAAGACTGTTCTTTCAGGATAATGGAACATTTTGGAATAAAATTCAATGCTTGTCTGTAAAATCCTTACTAGTGAATTAATTGGTTTCAGGATCCCCACAAATACTATAAATAAGAGAAGGATATCTCTGATCTTTCTGGTTATCACTTAAAGCAGCATTTTGCGTCCTTTTCTATGATTTTTCTCAACCTCACTGACTCCACTATGCCATAACAACATACATAACTAGCTTATCTATTTAAATCTTACTTCAAATGGTGGCATAAAAGTCGAAAAATTTGTTTTTCTCCAAGATATTTTCCGTTAGAACCCAATGAACCTCGCCCATAATATTAATATTTAAACACTACAAACGTCATTGACCAATAGGCCTATGTAATACAACACCATGCTTTATTTGTGTACAGTCTATATGGCAGTTGTACCAGGGAGTTCCATACATCTCCCTGGTTGTACCAACGCAAAGTCTTGAATCTATTTTTAGCAACGGCTCATAACTAAACCTGCATCTCTGATTGGTTGAATTCAAACTAGTGGGTTTGGGGGAAGTGTATGCGATTAATTTTAACTGTGGAATTTGTCGTGGACACTCTTCTCATCTTCTGCAAATATCCTTAATTACTCGCCAATTAACGTTGTTGGCAGGGAAAAACTTGGCTAATATCTTAGTTTGCTGTTTTGTGATTGATATATGTAAAAAACTCGATGGACATGTCAAAAAAAGTAGAAAACGGCGACAAAAGGCAAAATGCTGCTTTAATTCTTTGACAAATTTAACTTACTTGCTCTACATAAACGTCAGATGTGTGGAATTTAAGGAGCAAATTAAATGGCAAGGAATCCCAAAGCCAACTGGCTTTCTGTTCTGGTATCAATGACAATATCTCTGCCATTTTATGAGTTCAAAACAGCTTCCAGGGATGCATTCAACATCTCTAAATAGCTGTAACCTGGGACTTAAATGAGGTTTATTATTGTGTAAACTAACTAAATTAAATATATATATCCCATCTTATTAAGCGATAATACTTGCCCCAATACAGATATTTTGTCAATTTATGTCAGACATTACTTTGGCCAGATCTACAAGGTAATATAATATGCTGGAAGTACATGATTAGATACTTGGCCAAATGCCAAATTATAGATACTTGACCAACATATTCTCTGAGGTCGAATACAAGATATTTCAAATGTCAGAGTCTGGTACTGGGACAGATGTCAGATACTTGGCCGTACAACAGATAAACTTTGTGCAGTTGGTGGAAGCTAGTTATACAACTGATGGGTGATCAGCGAGAACATCAACCATTTCCCTGTTTAAAACCATACTTGATGTACATGCCAAATATATAAGATTTTTCAATGAGTCAGCATTTCATGCCTTCATAATCTCACTTTGATATTCTGATTTTTCTTCCCCAGTTGTGGCATGGTGTTCTTTAAGATGATTACAAATGCTAACTTATTCAAGTGTAAGTTCTATTAAATTGTCTTCACATGTAAAATCTCGACAGAGACAACCTGACGTATTGGAGTACTTTCAAGAATTTCACATCCATCATAATCATTGTTGACGGAGTAATTTTTCATATAGGTTACCCCATAAAATACAAATTAAATATACCAACAACAAAACCAAAGCATATACATTAACATTATGTTAACATTAACTGATATACAGGGTTGAGAGGAAATGATGTTTGAAACTTACCAATTCCTCCCCCAAAAGTTGTTATGTCAAACATTCTTTTGTTCATACTGGTTACAATTTGTGGGGTGGGGGAGGGGGGGGGAGAGGAGGTTAAGGCTTTTATCAAATGTTGCATTCTCTTGTAATCCACATGGGTTTATGCTTTGGTGAAGTGTTGTCTTGCTTTTAATTTTCAATATTTTAAAGTCATGGCAATAAAGATTTGATCAGTATTGGCCTTTGAATTCAAATTAGCATTTACCAAAACTTCCAAGTATTACAGGAAATAAGAATCCATTCATCAGACAGAGAAAAATGTTTCCACTGAATGTTGATGAGTTAACTTTAGTAGTAGTAGTAGTAATTCCATCTGGCTTGAACAATGCGACCCCCATGTTGGTAAGTTCTAAGATTTCAATTCATAAAAAAGTACACACTTTTGTTTGCTGCCAAGGAATTCAAAAATCTACAACTTTTATTCTTCTCTTTCAGTGGAGAATTTACCATGGGATGAAAGTGTTGTTTCTGACTTAAAACATTACCTCAAAGGTGAATGGAGAGAGTCTTACATAGGACAACTTGGGGACGATTGTCCTGTCATTGTGAAAGATGTTCTTAAATCGTGTTGGCATAAAGAACCAGTAAAAAGAAGGACATGTCAATGTAAGGTATCAAGGATTTTCTTTTATCAGATTCCATTTAAAGTGTATATTTGTCAGAATGAAATCTGTTTACTTCTTACAATGTATATTTATAAAACAGAAGGGAAAGTAACTGCTTTAAAGTAAGAATTGTCTACCAAAACACAACCTCTTTTATTAAAAGGGATAATAATATCGCCATTATAGCAAAATTGTTTGATTTTTCAAGACAGAGTTGCGCCAACTTTGCGCAATGCTTTTAAATTTGTGTCCAGCAATACCAATTTCCCATTCCTTCTTCCTCCAGTCTGGGCAGACTCATTGAGAGACTACATCCGTGATGAAGTTAACGGAGAAGACCTGGCAAAAGCCGACAAAAAAATGAAGGATCTTGTAAGTGGGCTATGAATTTTCATCTTTTGAGTCTCTGCTATATGGGGTAATAGTAGTGGAGTTTGATTAACAGTTTGGTTGTAAAGTTGTGTGATTTTTATAGACAGCCTGCAATTATAAGCCATGTTTACTCCAATATGTTTCCTGTGGAACACAAGGAGAACATATGCATGGATACCCATCAGTTTACAAGAATAAAACTCGTTAAAATCTTGATTTTTATCTTTGAAATATGCTAGAAAAATGCTACAATTGTCATACTGGTAATATGGCAACACTGCTAAAGCAACCATTTAGATACAGAGTACCAATCCTTGGTTAGAAGATGTTGTGAAGTAGATTGATAATTAGATTAGAGAATTAGTTTATACATGGGGATGAGCTGTATGGACTAAAGGGAAGCTGGCACACATCTCCTTAAATTTGGAATGTTTACATGGCCAATATTCACAAGGTGTCCTATTATCTAGTAAAAACTGAAAGGGCACTTTAAACCACATACATGACCAGTGTTTCTTACTTTACCATCCCCCCCCCCCCCCCCCCCAGCCCTCTCAACACACTGACATTTCAGCATTTATCAGAAACCGGCAAATGTGAGAAATGGGTACATCACAAATGACACATGTCTTGGGAGGCACACATCATTCATTCATTTGATCTTGCAGTCTTTCCCTCAATAGAAAAAAAACAGTATCTTGAAAGGAACAAAACATTGATTGCATATGTTACTGCCTTACTATCTAAAACATGAACATCATTCGAAACAATAGAATGAATAAATCACATTAGATTAGAAACATGGAGTAGATCAACATTCCACACAGTGTTAGGGTAGTAAAGTGCAGGGTTATACAGAGGTTAAGCATTTGATAAATTAACATTGTATAGGAAGAAGGGGCTTCTGGTTTGCTAACTTAATTTTACAATTAGTTAGCTGGAAAAATACTTGGTGGAGTTGCACCTCAAAAAGCACCTTTCAATCCTTCTTATTCTTGGTTTTTAAATGTTTCACTATCAAAATTTACCACAATTAATGGCTCAGACAAGGGCTTTACAAAATACCGGTCACTCTTGATGACAGTGCATTGACTTTAAACTTGATAAAATAAATATTTTGTCATGTAAAGAAAGTAGTTATGGAGATGAAATCAGAAAGGTACAGAAATTGGCTTCCTTCCTTATGTAAATAGAGGTACTTTCTTCTTCAAAGAGATTTAGAAAGTTTGAGGGTACTTCTGAACCGATCAGTGTTTAGTAAAATTAATTGTATTAAATTTCCTTTTGACAAACTAGAAAGTGAAACATGTATCTATGTTTTGTTCAATTGATATTTGTAAAGGTAAAACAGGTGTGTTAAAGTTCCAATTTTTCTGGAGAAGGATTTGGGTTATTGGTTTCGATGATAATCGTAACCTATGCATTCATGATGGCGGGTGTGTGTGTGTGTGTGAATGTGTGTGTAGGTGCGTTTGTTTTTCTATCTGACCGAGTACTTGAACAAAAGAATTTCAAGTCCTCGGTTGTGATTTCTAAAGAATCACCACGTTCTCGGAAGAATTCTATTGTATGGGGTATTGTTAAGGTTAGGGTACGTGGATTTGAACAATGGAAAATACAATGGGGTCCTCGGTTGGAATGAAATACAAACATGCGTGCGTGCGTGTGTGTATGTATGTGAGTGCGTTTGTGATGCCCAGCTTGTAAACACGATATCTCAAGAAGGGCAGGTCTGACCAATTTGATATTTATTGTATAGAAGAACCACATTGAGTATAAGAAGTCTATTGTTTTTGGTGGAGGTCAAAGGTCATTTGGGGTCACTAGGGTTCAAATTGTGAAAACCTTGTAAA
Organism: Apostichopus parvimensis; assembly: GCA_000934455.1. Lineage (NCBI taxonomy): Eukaryota > Metazoa > Echinodermata > Holothuroidea > Aspidochirotida > Stichopodidae > Apostichopus > Apostichopus parvimensis. The sequence continues at coordinate 93,677 of KN883676.1, read as the reverse complement.
CACGATATCTCAAGAAGGGAAGGTCAGACCAATTTCATATTTCATGTGTAGAAACTACCACATTAATTACAAGAAGCCTATTGGTTTTGGTGGAGGTCAAAGGTCATTTGGGGTTACCAGGGGTGAAATTGTGAAAACCTTGTAAACATGATATCTCATGAAGAGAAGGTCAGACCAATTTCAAATTTCATGTGTAGATGTACCACATTAATTACAAGAAGCCTATTGGTTTTGGTGGAGGTCAAAGGTCATTTGGGGTTACCAGGTGTCAAATTGTGAAAACCTTGTAAACACGATATCTCAAGAAGGAAAGCTTGGGAGGACCTCATATTCAGACATTGAAAAAGTTGATAATTACATAGCTAATTTTAGAGTGGCAGCAAAAGGCTTGTTTGAAATTGCGCACCCATAATAACTAACCAAAGAGGAGCTCAGCAAAATTACTGTACCCATATACATATATCTTAATTAGATTAATGGTAATTAATGTGAATTTAGCTTGGCCTTGGCCAGAATGATGCAATCTTGAAAAAACCAACAGAAATTAAAGCTTTTAGAAATAGAGCAAACGACATGTCTCTACATTTGAAATAACAGTTGGAAGGTGGGAAATCTCGGACAAGGCATGACATATCCCAGTCACGAGCCACTCCTCTCAGTGACAGAGCATCGGCAGGAGGGGAAGAAAGAGACTCTCGAGATTCCCCAACCGATGATGCTCCGCCCACCACAGACGACGATCCGCCCACCACAGATGAAGATCCGCCCATCACAGACCGTGATCCGCCCACCACAGATGAAGATCCGCCCACCTTAAATAAAGAGGTTTCCTCCTCATACCCTGAAGGCCCTACAGGACGCTATGCAGATGGAGCATCATTTCATTTGGAAGAAGAAATGAGTAATCTGACAGTTGAAGCAGAATGTTTGTAAAATTCTTTCTGTATATAGTTAGCAAATGTAGTACCTTAGGAATATTTTTGGAAAAAAAACTTCCAGCAGAATTCTTGGAAAATTTGCAACATTTAGGCATTGTTTTTAAGTGTTTTGTGTTGTTGTTGCAATCTCACAGTATAGGTTGTTGTAAATCTGTGGCCTTTTTCGAGAGTTTATATTCATCAGTAAAAAAATCTTGTCCGTTTCTTATTTTCTCTCCAGATACTGACGTTTTTGTATTATCGGGAGGTAATGATGTCATCGAATGCCATGGTCTGCAAACAGACACATCATACAAATTATACCTCAAGAAAGATGCTCTCGAACTCTGTTTCATTAAGGTGCCAATCAGGTCAGATGGCAATGAGAAACGGATACCTTTGAGGAGGATAAAGACAACTGTAAAGAACAAAAAGGAAAGGATTTTGACGCTGCAAGTTCGGGTAGCAGGAGGTACCAAAGTTCAACATGTAACACTTTCAGTTTCATCACCGGATACTTTAGTTGCTGATTTGAGAGGTGATTTGTTACTTAAATTGAGAAGTTACTTTACTGATTTTTATGGGGGTTTTTGATGATTACAGTAACGTATTCAACCATTATGGAATATATGTGGTCAAGTGTGTGACACCTTGCTTGTAAACACCATATCTCCAGAAGGGAAGCTTGGACAAATTTCATGCTTTCTGCATTTTTGCCCCATATTGAGTAAAAGAAGCCTATACATGTGTTTTTTTTTAGCAGGTCAAAGATCATTTGAAAGATACAAGAGATCAAAATGTGAAAGTTTGCAAACAACATCTCAAGAAGGGAATCTTGGAGATCTCATACAGGCATACTGTACATGTATCTGTATCATACTGAGTAGAAGAAGCCTTTTGCTTTTGGTTACAACATAACTCAAATACTAGTTAATAGTGAAATACAATCACTATTTGTAATAGTGTACCTGTCATACGTCTGTGGATTTGATCTCAACCCTGGATCCAGTACAAGTGTAATTTTAAATCTCATTGTTAACACCAGTATGAAGATGTAAAAGCAGAGAACTGTTTTAAAAAGAGTAAATATTTCCTCAATCAAATAAATTAATTTCTTATTTTCTTGTTGTTTTCAGCTTGTGGAGTGTCTGTTAATGAGGTAGGTACTTCTTCTTCTTCTTTCAGGTCGCAGCCTGTTTAGGATTTCAGTTAACTGTAACAATCATACTAAAAATGAAACAAGAATAATGTTGTGGCATTTCAGGACTTGAGAACTTATGTATGAATCAACGTAAGTCCAGTAAAATTCAGCCTACTGTGTAGCCATATTCTTTCCTTGAATTAATTAATAGGTCACACAGGTTATTTTTGCTCTCTTCTGCAAGTCGTTGAGGAGATAACTGGTCTTAAATACTTTGAAGCTTTCATCACAAACATATTCGAAAACTTTTGCATACTTGTGTTCAGACCATCAACGTTATCTAACAGCCAAAGAAACAGGTTTGATCAGTTCTATAATTTTGGTCTACACAATATGCAGTCTTCACTAAGTTGAAATGTGTTACAGCCACAATTCACCAATCAAGCAACTGTATAACCCAGTGGTAATTGAATCTACCTTCGTAGTTTGTTGTAATCATTTGGTGTTGGAATGAGATTGGTTATACATAAGGAATTTAATAA
>KN883676.1:45480-62838 GCA_000934455.1 Apostichopus parvimensis | reverse complement strand
ATAAAGCTTTGTTGATTTTTATAAAGAGTAATGTGATTGGTCAAATCTTTCTAAAGAGAAAACACTGGCTTTGTTAGTGCCCTCACTGTACAGTGAGTATTATGTGTATTGGTCGCAATAGTCCACCATGTGTACGCAGTGGCGTAGCCAAGGGGGGGCGTGGGGGGCGACAGCCCCCCCCATGAAAGCTTGTCGCCCCCCAGTCGCCCTCCCACTGGGATTTTGGGTGTCGAAAAAAAAATTACATGTGCGAAATATATCATTGGTCTGAGTGGTCTCGAATCTCCATGATGAGGTTTCTAGGTACTGGAATGCCAAAGAAGATGTTAAAAGGTAAAAACTGCTGACATCATACAGGTTTCTCACATCATTGCTTGCGTCATTGCCTCGATACTCTGTTACATTTTCAATCGGGTTTTCACTTCTGGGACGTACCCTGATGCTCTTAAAACCGCTAAAAAAACAAAATTTTCAAGAAAGGAGACAATACTATCGCTGAGAACTACCGGCCAATCAGTCTATCCATAGGCGTAGGAGCCCGATTTGGGGGGGGGGGGGGAATATAACCAAAAATGTAAATGTACATATCATATAGGCAAGCATCGGATGTTGCATCGCATGCCAATTACAAACAATCATTTGCCTTGTTATTACCCTTCCATATTAGTTATAATTTTGGGGGAAGTCGTTACAATAATGATAATATAAGTTTAACCATTCAAAAACACATTGCAATTGATCTTTCTTCAGTAGGTGCCTGAAAAATTCTCAGCATATTGCCCGAATTTCAAGAAAATATTTTGTTGGGGGCCGCAGCCCCCCAGTCCCTCCCCCCCCGCCACCTATGAGTCTAAAACCCTAATAATATTTCAGACGCAATCTTTGAAGTCAATTTGACATATAGTTCGGTCATTTCAGTATGCTACTTGGCTGAAAGCCCAGTCAATCTTTCCTTATTTTCCACGTGCAATTTGCAGATTTGTCGAAAAATGTCAATGCCGGTGTCAAACTCACAAAAAATGTATCATGATATTTCAAAGTAACTTACCAGACTTATGATGACCATATCAAGACATGGGATCTCAAAATAAAGGATGTTGAGAATACTTTAGAGCAGCTTACAAGGTGGCGCTCCACTTAGATAGTAACAAGACACCCTCCCAGGAAATGGTCAAGCCCTGCCAGCGCCCCCCACTGAAAAAATCCTGGCTACGCCACTGTGTGTACTGCACTGTTTGTGCTATATGTGTGCAAAAAAAAAACACTTTTGAAAATCCTAGCACTAACACTGGTTGGTATCAAGCCTATACAGTTCATAGGCTAGTATTTTCCAAGGTACGAAGATGTTGAATGCAATTTTTACTAGGATGCTTTATTTATGTTTCTCTTTCACATCTATTCCTCTTACAAACATATCCATGTCTGATTCTCTCTGTAGATATTCAAGTCATCATTTTATCCGAAAATAATGATGCTATGGCATGCTATCGTCTGCAAGATTTAGTATCTTACAAATTACACCTCGACCAAACAACCCGGGAACTCTGTTTCAATAACGACGGTAACATCCAACGGATACCTCTGAGTAAAATAAAAGACTACAAGTTAAACAGACAGGAAAAGACATTCAAACTTGGAGTTTGGGCGGGAAATGTGAAGCAAAATCAAGAAATAAAACTTTGTGTTCCATCATCAATTGAGAGTCTTATCAACCAATTGAAAGGTAATTTATGAAATGAATTGATCAATTGATTTAAGTTTCTAATTTCAAGTCATCTGGTCTTAATTAAATAATTTCATTACTCAATCTAAGACATGTGACTCGAAGTTGAATATTGATGGACCTTGGTAAATCCATCAGGTAGAAATGTTTGCATAAACACACCCATTTTGGCGTTCTCCATTATTTCCAGTGCCGTAAAACCTGACGTTTATCTGTAAAGTTAGCCCAGTTATCATATATTGATGCTATTTTGTCGTCAGTATAGATTGGCAAAGTGCATACACATATTGAGTTCAAATCAAAATACATCTTTCTGTTTTTATCATTAATTTCAGATATTGGATGCTTCGTCGAAAAGGTATGCTCTACTGATTTCAGCCATGTCCGGAATTTCATTGAGACCAGACTCTCATTAGCTTGAAATATTGCATGCGGGGAGGGAAGGAGGGGGAATGAAGGAGGGGGAGGGAAGGGGGGGGGGGGGGGGAGGGGGGGGGGGGGGAGGGGGGGGGGGGGGAGGGGGGGGCAGGGAAGGAGGGGGAGGGGTGAGAAGAGGGAGGACAAGTTTGTTTCCATGTAACCTGTTGCTGCTATACTCCTTGAAACATATGTAAGGCTACAGGGTGCACTTTCAAAGTGTTTAGACCAATATCTATTTAGTAGATAGTTTATACTCGACTTATCGTTATTACTGTCTTTTTCTAAATTTTCAGAAAACAGACGGGACAAATGTTGACCATGGCAGTAGTCATCAGAAGTCAGCGATGAAGACAAGGCCAGTCTCGTGTGAGAGTAGTAATGGGCGGTCTCAAGGACAAAACCACATGGCACACTCTCAGTCTTACCCTGATAATCTACAAAACCCCTAGTTAGTTTCAATTTGCATTTACAGCTTGACTTTTCTTAATAGTTGCTTCTGTTTCTTCTTCTTATTCTTCTTCTTTATCTTTCTTTCTTTCTCTGTGTGTTATCCTAAGAGTATATGTATAGCAATAGATTGCTGTATGTCATTGATGATTGGTCGTTTGTGCCTGCAGAGAAAGTGCTCAAATGTGCAGCTCGGAATGACATCGCTTGTTAATATACAGAACTGAAAATTGGTGGGATACCTGACCTTTTTATAAGTGGGTTGGAAAGACCTCTTTATGACAAAATGAGAATATTTGGTAGACTTCCCCATGAAGAATAGGGGTGGCCACTAATAAAATGTGTAACGCATAGGAAGCGAAGGATAACATGGGCAGCTGTTTGTCATCAAACCACATTTCAAGGGCTTGTGGGAAACATAGCAAAAGCATACATATAACAGGATGTTAATACTTATATACTAAATAAGGACGATTTATTACAGTTAACGAAAATTCGGAAGAGATAGTATTAACTGCAATGAAATCGTACTTGAGTGCACAGTTGTATATGTGCATGTAACGCTGCTGGGCAAGGGTCATGCCAGCAAAGGGCAAGGGTCATGCCAGCAAAGCCATAGGTTAAGGGAAGATCAACAAAACCGTCAATAAACACCAATAAATATTGTGTCAATTAATCAAAATATAATTACGATAAATTCTCCCAATAGCAAAAAGCTACAACCTTAAATAACCCGACAGGCAGGTAAACATAATCCTTCAGTATACTTATTCCACACCCATAGGATGTCTTCCCCATAGCAAGTCCTGAAGGATTCTCCCGAGTCAAATTAAACTATAGAGAATAACACTCAGTCCCGATGCGTGCCACAAAGACTACCCCATCACAGTGCATCCCCTCATACGCAATAACCACCAGCCCAGATTAAACCTAATATAATATGTAGGAGCCAGAGCAATCAAGACAGGCAAGTTAAATTAAAGCTTACCTAGGCCAAATGGTAATTATAAACAGCTTAGGCCTCCTGGCCTGGTTATACGTACATATACATTCATCTATGGAAGCCAGTAGAGCGCACATATGAGCGGAGTTTTAAAAATCTGCAGCCGTATGAATCTGTAAATATTGAGTGTCAACTACTAAGTTTGGCTTCAAGAACTTTATCAATTCAAAGCTGATGGACATGGTACTTGAATGGTTTACATGCCTTCTAAAGTGTGCCATGAGAATCACTCTGTCAATGGTCATAAGTTACAAACCAAACTTCAGTTTTGTAGCATCAGTGGTTTGTCAGAGTGCACCAGCACAAATGATAACAAGGTACAGTGGATGTGAAACCTAGATGATTAGCATAGCTCACACTTGTAATGAATCAAGGTCAAAGGTCAATTGGTGACTATATCTATTAACTATACTTTGACTATATTAGTCTCCCTATCTTCCTTGTAACTTCTCTTATTTCTGAAGGTTTTTGACCTTCTGGATATGATTTGGAAAATATTTCTGGTAGGTAATTTTCTCAGTTTGTGCACATTTACTCAGTTTTAGGCAATACTCAGGAGTGCAGTCTCCAAGCTCGGCACAGTTTCCTCTGCCCCACACTGAAGAGCCTCCATACCAGACAGGGAATCATCGATACCAACCAGGACAGTTTCCGTTTCAGTCAGGAAATCCTCAGTGGCAACCACAACAGCCCCCAATGCACCTGACAGGCCATCCTCCACATCAGCCAGCATCCAATCAGCAACTCCCATTCAATCCTCAATTCCAGCCATCTAGCCAAGCTCCAGTCTCGTGTTAGTGGGGTTTTGTTGTTTATATATATACAAAATGATAGTTTACAATGGTTTGCTTGTATCACATTAAAATTTAAAACAAACATCAATTTAAGCTATCAGCCTACATAAGAATTTTTTTTTTCTATTTTTCTGTTTCAAAATTTCTAAGAATATCAGAGTTAGTTTAGTACCCAGGTTGTCATTTTCTATTCCTTTAGAGTAATTTTACAAAGACATCCAATGTGTAATTTGCAGCAGACATTTAGTTATGCTATTGTTTATTTCTTTCCTTCACGATATTGTTTTTGTGTCGTTACGGATTATAGCTAGGCTTTTGGATAAACCTTTGGTTATTCAACATCTCCTCAGAAAATGCCTCTTTGGCAACCATTTTGAAAACCACAACAGGAGATATTCAAAATATCAGACTCTTCTTATAAATTTAGATTTAGTAGTTCAAATGTCAACTAGTTGAGTGGAAAGATGTCTGTTTGCCCTTTGGTCAGGTGTTGAAATCTGTAACACAAATAGACCTGAAATTCAGCATCGATAATTGATCGATCGATCGATCAATTGATTGATTGATTGATTGATAATTGCTTTTGTAATAATGGATCTGACTGCTTTGTCTGGCTATTTTTACGGGATGCAAATGAACCAAGGAAAACTAACCAAGAAATTCTAAACAAATTTGAAAAACAAGGAATGAAAAGTTTTGTTAGAATGGGATGTAATAACAGTGAGCGTAGGATTACATGTCCAGTGATATACTTACTGGCCTATCCATCCCTTAGTTGATGGTGAATCTGATAAGCCATGTATTTTACAAGGGGGAGGGAGGGGGAAGTGGAGGTGATGGGGGGTGCCATTGGAAAGTCACAGTACCCTGCATAACAAAGGAGTTCAGAAGAACTTAAATTTTAGGCAAATTTTTAATATCCAGTACAGCCATGTGACTTATTAGATCGAGCTTGAACCTTGATCAAAGGGCCAGAGGTAAATAAATGATTTTTATAATGGAGGGTGTTGGATTAAGCTGACCTAGTGGGGGGGGGAGGGGGTCCTCCAGGAAAATATTAAAAAATTAAGTTGTCAAATTGGGCATTCTGAGGCATATTTAAAAGTTAAACTTTTAATTAGGCCTAAAAGCAAGCTTGTGCTAATAAATAATCATTTGTGTGAGATTATAAAAGGGGAATGGGGGTGTGGGTGTCCATCTGTAGGAGTGATCTACTTCTTCCTGAGCTGAGTGTAAAAAACCCCCAGCTGAACCATTGCCTTCCACAATTCTACCCCCCCCCTCCCCTTCCCACTTAGTGCATGCCACTGCTGATCAAATCGGTCGTTTTAAAGTAAAAAAAAAGTGACTAAACAGTTCTCTGTCTTAGGAATACAGAAGACTTTGGTTAAAGCTCTTAGTTTAAGTTTTTTTTTATAACTGCTGTTTATGATGATATGTTGTTTCCTTGTTTTTCTTTTGCTCATTTTCCTGTGTCACAGATATTAATATTGGCCATGTGGAGAACTTTTACCAAGGACCACAATCGTCTCCACAAATACACCAGAGGCCTCCTTACCCACAGAGTCAGTTAACAGGTACCTTGTATTCTTTCATGTTATATACCTACAAGGAGACACAATACCAAGTATCATCTACATTAAAAAATTTAGTTGTCAAATTGTGCCTTCTGAAGCATATTTAAAAGTTAGATCTTTAATTAGGTCTAAAAGCAAGCTTGGGCTTAATAAATAATCTTTTGTGTGAGATTGAGAAAGGGGAATGGGGTGTGGGTGTCCATCTGTAGGAGTGATCTAATTCACTATTACAGGTATTACAGACCTCTTCATAGTGTACAACTCTCCCTCAAACAACTTGCTCAGTGTGGAAATATATCCTAGTAAATTTCTGTTTGTTTGTGATTCCTTGTCGAAGGCAAAAGGATTCTATGAGGTGGTGATGGCATGTGTCTGTGCGTATGTTTATGAGAATAAATCTTTCACAAAAGAGCGTCTAAGAAAGACATATCTTCAAAACTGGAATCCTCTCATTAAGAAGAATTTATACAGGTATGCGCTGAGTTGTTGCTTGTTGCAGATAAAAAAAGTTGTGTCTGAAATTTGATTTTTACAGATTCTTCTAGAGAGGTCAATGATGGAGTAGAGTTGCAGCAAATTTCCGAATCTGTGGCCACTAATTACAGCAGAGTTGCTGAATTTTTGGACATGACTCAACCCAGCAAGATCAAGCTTCTGGAGACTAACAACAACTATGAAGAAGCTAGCTACCAACTGTTGCATGCATGGCATCTGCAGAAAGGCAGTCAGGCAACAATATCAAGACTGGCAAACGTTCTTTATAGAGCAAGGTTGTATGATGCTGCAAAATCTTTGAAGTAAAATCATTAAGATTTAAAGACCTGGCCGTTGTGCATTCCTGACGGTTTTTGCGGCCCAAGTACTGTCGACTCTGAAATCTACTCAATCTGTGTTGGTCGATGGGACCTCGAAACTGCAAAGGAAATGTAAAAGAGGGCGCTGACATATCAGTCCTATCTAGTCTTTCGGAATTTTGACAGGCTGTAAATTTCTATGATATTTAGGAAAATTTACATGGGATCACCATTTAATAGTAGCATGGACAAAACTGTGAGTAGATGACTAGAAGTAAATACAAGTTACTATGTCATTAGAGGAAGAGGAAATCTTTTGAACCAGGTGTCCAAAGTTTCAAGTGAAGCTAACAATTTCTAGCACATTAAGTTGCATTTTTCTGAAACAAGAGTTTTATTCAGCAAGCTAAAAAACTGTAACCTTGACTGGTTCAATCAGCCTGTTGCACCCTTGTGAGGTATCTGTGACTGATTCAATCAGCCAGTTTACACCCTTGTGAGGTAAACTTGACTGATTCAATCAGCCTGTCTGCACCCTTTTGAGGTAACCTTGACTGATTCAATCAGCCTATCTGCACCCTTGCGAGGTAACCTTGACTGATTCAATCAGCCTATCTGCACCCTTGCGAGGTAACCTTGACTGATTCAATCAGCCTATCTGCACCCTTTTGAGGTAACCTTGACTGATTCAATCAGCCTATTTGCACCCTTGTGAGGTAACCTTGACTGATTCAATCAGCCTATCTGCACCCTTGCGAGGTAACCTTGAATATTCAATCAGCCTATCTGCACCCTTGCGAGGTAACCTTGACTGATTCAATCAGCCTATCTGCACCCTTGCGAGGTAACCTTGACTGATTCAATCAGCCTATCTGCACCCTTGCGAGGTAACCTTGACTGATTCAATCAGCCTATTTGCACCCTTTTGAGGTAACCTTGACTGATTCAATCAGCAAGTCTGCACCCTTGTGAGGTAACCTTGACTGATTCAATCAGCCTATCTGCACCCTTGCGAGGTAACCTTGACTGATTCAATCAGCCTATTTGCACCCTTGCGAGGTAACCTTGACTGATTCAATCAGCCTATCTGCACCCTTTTGAGGTAACCTTGACTGATTCAATCAGCAAGTCTGCACCCTTGCGAGGTAACCTTGACTGATTCAATCAGCAAGTCTGCACCCTTGTGAGGTAACCTTGACTGATTCAATCAGCCTATCTGCACCCTTGCGAGGTAACCTTGACTGATTCAATCAGCCTATTTGCACCCTTGTGTGGTATCCTTGACTGATTCAATCAGCCAGTCTGCACCCTTGTGATGTAATCTTGACTGATTCAATCAGCCTGTCTGCACCCTTGTGAGGAACCCTCACTGATTCAATCACCCAGTCAGCACCCTGACTGATTCACCCAACCTGTCTGCACCCTTTTTAGCACTTTTACCCATTCCTGTTACTTTAAATCATAGACAGTTTGTACCTTTATGACAGAGCCCTTGATTGAAATTCCTGCAAGCACCATTGTTTAGTGGCATAGTTGTCACAAGAAATCTATAAAAATTACTGAGCAGATATCAACGGTAAAGTCTTGCACACTTTTTATAGTAGATGGACATTATGAACTGTATCTCATCTGACAACTTCTCTGTCCAATCACTAGTTTATTTCCTCCTGGTTGATTAGCTAATGTGTTTTCAAACACTGTATGAGCTGTGCCGTGTAAACTAAAAGCCTGTAACTTCATTTGAAGAGAAAGAGAGAGATGAACTGAAATTTGTAGGAACTACTTTGGGAAGTCCATGCATTTATATACTCTAGTATTATGATTGAGTAGAATGTATCTATGGCAGTCTCTAAGCACAAGAGACGATATGCGAATATAGTTACAGAGGTGTAATCTATCGAGGGTTCATTAATTCAGGTTGGTGGAAATATTAACCAAGGGTATTGGAAGGGGTAGTAGGAAAAGCCACTGGACAAGATTTTTAAGGTGAGGTAGATTTAATGGTAGCCTAGTCTACTTTGCATGTAAGAATTTGGGCTGAAGTTTTTATAACCACCGACTCCCGAGGCTAAAAGCCAGCGTATTTGATCTTCTTGATCAGAATAACCTAATAAAGCTCTTTACAACTGGACTGAGTCTCTGTGGATGGTTTTGTATGCAACCACTAAATTTGCTTGTTGGAAAGATATTTATGTCATGTGGCTAATAGTCACCTTTGGTCTGATGAAACTCAATTGCTCTTAAGATCTGTTGCCAGGGGGCATTATGAAACAGGAACTCAGAAGTTTCTAGAACTAACCAACGTTGCAACATTTTCTGTTTCTTCAATGTTTCACAAGATTCTCTTTGATGATGGCATGGAATCAAAAGGAAAGATACGTTAATTGGACTCTGTGAAGGAGAAAGTTTCCTTTTTTAGACTATAATTTTATTAGTTTTACCCTTTGTTTCAGTTCAGATACATTAATGGTTTAAGAAGGTATTTTACAGCGTTATTAACTCAAGTCGCCAACTCTGACAGGACTTGCTCCTTTTGCAACATGACTTGGACTTGTCTTTATTGAATTAATGACTTGCCTTTTGAAGACATGAGACTCTTCTTGAGACTAGCCCTCAAGGACTTGATGGGAATGAAGGAAAATATTTATGTAGAAGCTGAACATTCATGTTTTTTGCACATGAGAAGTGTAGCATAATCTGCTTGTGTTTTCTTGAAAACCACTTTGCAGACCTGTCAACCTGTTTGACCCCAAAATAGGGAGACTAACATTTTTCAGGGCCAAAAAATAGGGAGAACAAGGGGAAAATAGGGAGGTTGGTAAATTTCAACTGAAATGATATAAATACTCCTAAATAAGTATAGTCTACTTATGCAATAGAGTGAGAGAATCATCCAATCAGTGTTTCTTCGCTTTCTACAGGGTTTCTTTTGTAGGCTTCCATTTGAAACAGGGCACAGTGGACTCTGGGTACTGTGACTTCATGGCTAGTACACTAGATAGAGTCCCATCAAGCTTGAGACTTGACCGACTGTCTGTCTTGTTCTTGTGAACTACTCTGAATAGCCTTTGCTGTTAAACGTTACTGTGGGAAAATAGGACTAATTGTTGGCTATTTTCAGAAATGTCGCAAGTGATGAAACAGTGCACGGTACATGTATTAGTATTTTGAAGTACGAATTGATTTTGTAAGAGATTTGAGTCATTAAACATCCAATGCTACAGTGACTTGACTTAAAGGTAGTCAGTATAGGCCCCAAATTATATAGCGCGCAATAATTGCTAGAAGTTTGCAAAAAGTACTTTCCTCAAAAGGTCTTTACTCTCCAAATTGTTCTCAGACATTTGTAAGGAACACACAAGATGACTGAATGTCCCAGTGAGGAAAATTTCTTTGAAGGTTGTAATAAAAACAGTTTAAAGGTGACCATCTTTGAATATCTAGCATATTTGGGGCCAATACAGCATACCTTTAAGACCGGTCCTCAAAAACTCGAGACTCAATTGACCTGAACTTTACATTCATTCTGTCGGGTTCTGAAATGATTTAAAACATTCTTGACAAACAAACCTGATATCACACTGCAGAACCATTTTCACATTTTCAACGGTCTAAACTGACCTTAAAGTGCCAAAAAAAGAAAATGTCCAAAATCATGAAACTAACGGGAATTCTTGTTAATCATTACTTAGTGCAACATGATATCTTTCGTGTGAATATCAGACTATGAATGTAATCAGTGATCTGGATTGCCTTTATCTGTCCGTTCTGTGATGTTACAGATTTAATTTTTTCTCCTCCACCATACTTTGTCTGTTGTATATAAGTATTAGTACACATTAAAGCATTACCTGTGCACTGAGAATGATGCAATGTTCTTGTAAAAATCATAATCAATAATTTGCTACATATTTTTGTATCTTCAGATTTAAGATTGTAATTAGCACATTGTAATTAGCACATTGCTAATTATTTTCTTTATTTCTTTTCCTTTCTTTTTTGTAAGGGGTCAGACTCGAAAAGCTTTGCTTATTCTGACTCCTCTACCCATCATATGTATATATATACTGATTATTGCATATCAATATAAATTAATGATGATGATGGTAAAATAAACTTGGAACTTGAAGATTCAAAATTTTATATTACATTTATCACTATATTGTTTTGTCCATTCTCACATTTTAAATCTTTCAAAGAAAGAAGAAAAGAGTATAAGTAAAAATCACAATCCTTTTATTCAGTTTATGCCCTAATTGAGCTTTTATCTAATAAATGTTTACGGTGTAACATTGCCCTTTGTTAGTACATTTTTGTGTATTTTCTTTTGACTTGCATAGTGTGTTGATTCTTCTCTGATGACCTGCTTATGATACCCAGCTAATGTTACAGACCCTGTGGTGGTTGACCCAGTTATGATAATTTCAACCAACTAATAACCCAGCGATGATACTGATATCAAATGATGATACTGATATCAAATGATGATACTGATATCAAGCCCCACAAATGAATTGAACCACTGTCGGTAATCCACAGATGATACTGACCAATTAATGTTACTAATGTTTTTAATGTTATTAATTTTACTAGCCAACATGATACAGTTGGCTCCAGGGGAACTAAACTACAATCACTGTGGATTGGATGTCAATTATATGTTTTCTCCATCTCGCAAGTGATGCTTTAGTCCTCTCAATTTCTCAACTCGAGAAGTCATCCTGTTTGTTGTTCAAGGGGGGTACAGAATTCAGATGATGTAAAAACTACTCCTGATCCTTCAAAGAAAACATGTTAGGTACATCTGAAAATTACAAAAACACTTGTTTTATTTACAGGTCTGACTATAATGAGATCCTTTCAAAGTAAATACATGACATATTGCAACTGTTACAGTTTCAAGTTTGGCAAGCTCTTCTGAGAACTAACATGCTAGTTTAATACCAAACCACCCTTGACATTACCCTAAACATAGTTGATTAAACATGCAAATAGAAAGCATCTTTCCAAAAGCCCATGCACCCTGCTGCCATGGTGATGTTACTTACTTTAATAGAGTAACAGTAAACACATCTCAGACCTCACGTGAATAGCCTCTTAAGTTTACCTTTCCTCTCCTAATCTATTTTGACCAGTCACTTTAAAGATCTTTCTCACGTGGTAGCTTAATGTGAAAACAATAATTTCTCAAGTCGCAGCCATTTGTTTGTGACCTCATCACACTAGCATCATCAATCCTGACAGAATCGGCTTCAACCCCTCCCCCAAGATGAGATGGAGAAGACCAGTTTCCAATTCACCAAATGGATGTTGTTAACTAAACCCTTTGTAGTTCTGTAGTTTCCATCTCAAATTTCTTGGCAAAGGTCGCTAAACATCATTCCTAACTTTGGTGCTTCCTTCAAGTGCCATTCCCTGATACTTCAAAGTGTTGCAAGAATTCGGGAAAATGATATGAAGATTACCACTAATGCTTGTCCCCACCCACACACAAATGCCCATAAAGTATTCATCTCAATTTGTGTGGTATGAAAAAGCCCAGCTATGACTGCACCTGTTGATAAATATGGAAAAATTGCATACATGTCATGAAAAGAGTCAAAATTAGGGATCTTTGAGAAATGGTTATAAATAGGATCAAGGAACAAGTCATCAATTTCAAAATATGTGCAGGTTTCAATTTATATGAAAGAGGCCTGTGCTGCAGCTAAGGATACCCCGCAAGTTTCATATGAATGATAGCTTTAAGCCTTAAATGAATGATATCTGTAAGCACAATATGAATGATACCTCTAAGCATAATATGAATATTACCTAAAAGCACAATGAGAATGATACAGTTCTGAGTATCATATGATACCTATAATAATATGAATGATATCAGTTTCCCAATATGAATGATACCTTTAAGCATATATGATATCCTAAAAAGCATTATGAATGACACATCAATGGTACCAGTAAACATGATATCTGTCCATAATATTGAAAGATACTTCTCAGGCCTCTAAATTCAGGCTATTTACTGGCTATATATATGCCAATGGATTCACTGTTTGCCAGTTAAAAAAGGTATGGGCAATTACCTGCTGTTAGACATTAAGAACTTACACACATGTTGGTCAATCAGTCAACAATTGTCAGTCAAAGATTTTTGTCAAGACATTAGCCCTATATTACTGCTTACTGTCAGCAAATTACTATTTTGCTGTTCTTAAAAAGCTTGTACATTAACTAATGTGTGTTGTAATTCAGAAAAATGCCAGGTGAGAACTTGATTTTGGCCAGTAGAGTTTTTAAGCGAAGGCACTTTTTTTTTTTTTAGCAAGAGGCTAAGTTTGTGAAAATTTAAGGCCTGCTTCTATGCATTTTATGAAAAATATTGCAGTGCCATAGACAATCAGTACTTGGTATGTATAGCACCGCATAGCAGAAGCTGGCAATGCTGTTGACATGGATTGCAACATAACTTGCACAGGCCATACGGCAACACTATAACCTTGTTTTCATTTGGAGTGTTAGCTCAGTGGTTAATGCCGGTGCCTTCCAATCATAAGGTCCTGGGTCGAGTCACTTCAAGATTTGTGTATGTATGTCATCCAGTTACAGAGTTGTTGACAATCGACAATTCATAATCATGGACGTTAAATATGAATCTAAGAGACTGACTTCGGTCAGCTTGCGGCTTTGATAAGCCAATGAGGCTTCTTCGCGAGTTCCTGCTTGCAGGAGGATCTAAAATACACACATACATACATACACACACGCATACATACACGCATTCATACACACATTTTTTTGTAGTTACACTGGTTGGTTAGCTGTCAGAATTATCTCTGAGTTAACTCACTAGTGATAGTGCCTCCTGTGATAGGGCCTATAAGCCCCATTGCTAGGATCAGTATGGGATAAAAACGGCCCACTTTGTGCTTTCTGAGAGCCCAAAAAGAAATGGATGCAGTCACAACATGAACCAAGACGGAGGAAATTAGAAACCACAGGAAAATCTGAAGCCACATTTCTGAAAAAGATAATCATAATAAAATATGAAAGGATCTTATTCATAGGGTAGGGGCTACTGTAATATCTGTCAGGAATCAAACACTACATGATAAACATTACATTATCTAATAAAATAGCTCTAACAAAATGATCATTTGAATATATAGTGAAATGTGAACAAAGAAAAGATATTTACGCTACTTATCGAGACTGATGCTTTACACTAGAAACAAATAACTTGCCATAGAAATTCAAACATCAAATATCATATATATATAAATGCTTGATGACAGTTTTATTTCTAATTCAATGTTAAATTATCTTTATCATACTAAAATTTCCACTGCCACTATGTATATTTTCAACATACATCTTGATGGGTTTTCTTTTGCAGGCTGTAAGAATAATACAACCAGTGTTTTATTTGTACTAATAAAACCAATATATTTTGGAAGTTATACATGTTTTGGTGGAAACTAATAGTTTACCATCAGAATCCAAAACAAGTGGCAGTCACAGAATTGTTACATATTGTAAGAACCTTGCTGATAGTTTAGTTTAGTAGAAAAAAAAAGGATCAGGAGGGACACTCAAGTCCCTATCAAGGACCCTATAGGAGAGAAAAAAAAACTGAAGACACAAACACTCAGACCCAATTACAATGCTTAAAGTGCTTGTCCAAAGCATTCTTAAACCCATTCACACTACTTGCAAATTTGTACAACTTTCTCAGGCAAACCATTCCACTCATTTACAACCCTATTAGAAAAAAAATAATGCCGAATATTAATCCTACTTTGTGACTTTTGGAGTTTAAGACAATGACCTCTGGTACAACTACTATTAGCAAACATGAAAAAGTCAGTGAAGGATAAATTGTCAAAACCATACACAATCTTGAAAACCTGAATCCAGTCACCACGTAACCTTCTAAGCTCCAGTGTGGTGAGATTTAACAGTTGTAACCGCCTATTATAAGGAACACTCTTTAAGGAACTAATCATCTTAGAAGCCCTCCTCTGGACCTTTTCCAGTACTTCCTTATCCTTAGCAAAATATGGGTTCCAAGCCTGCACAGCATACTCCAGATGAGGCCTAACCAACTGCTTATAAAGCAGAACTACTATGTCCTCTATCAGAAAACTGAATTACCAAGTATATATGTATGTTATATGATGCAGTTTAAAGGGTGTGAAGAGTTCGCGCAAAAAGAAACGTCTCATGCCGGTAATCTGACCTAGTTTCGAATGAGGTGTAACAGAAGTGTTAGACACCACCATTGATCCCAGAAAATACACACAGCTTGCTACCATCTGTAATTAGACACTAGTAAAAAAGCTGCTAAAGCTAGCTCCATGTTGGGTTTGCTAAAGAGAAACCTCAAACGTTGTCCTGTGGAATGTAAGAAACTCGGCTATACATCTCTGGTGAGAAGTAGCTTGGAATATGCTTCCATAATTTGGGATCCCTACCAGCAAGGGGACATTAATCGCTTGGAAAGAATCCAACGTAGAGCTGCTCGCTTTATTAGCGGTGACTATACTTCCCGAGAGGAAGGGTTTATGACTAGACTGCTCGAAGAACTAGAACTCCCTACACTTGAAAACCGTAGAAAAATTGATAAACTATGTACTCTCTACAAGATTAGGAATGACAAATTCCCAGCTATTCAACATGATCAATACCTCACTGCCCTTCCCACTAGGAGAAGGATCAAGCCTACAGAGTTTAAAGATTGTGCTGCAGATAACATAATTAGGAATCAAGTCAACAATAATAGTAAAGCCCTTAAGTACATTCATTGTAAGACCCCCCAGTATAAGCATTCTTTTTTCCCCTCTGCCATTGTTGGTTGGAATAAGCTAAATGATGAGCAGGTGTGCGCGCAGAGCATCGACACATTTAGGTGTTGTCTGGCGTGCCGCTAGTGCTGTCTATCTCCCCGTTGCGCTTATGCCCTATGGGTTTCTGCAACGTATTAAGAAGAAGACTAGTGTACAGTCAGTACATAAGCTGCGGTCAGTACCCACAGCACAGTGTACAAACGATGCAGCGATGGACATCTGAGGTCCAGCTAAAGATAACAAGGTATCACGTTTCATTACTGTCTGCATTTTGTAGCGACACGAACAAAATGTCACTTGCAAGCAACAGAAAATCTAGTAAAACCTCACCTTGGAAAGTAGTAATCTCCGAGTCACCCTTGATGGAAGGAAATCTTAATAACATTCTGAAATACTCCTTTGAAACGCTCTTCATTCATCAGGTGTCCATCTTACCAAATCTTGTGCACCCTAACATTAGACATATATATATGCTACCAAAACAAAAGAAGAGGAAAGAACAGTGAAACAATGAAGACAATAAAGAAAACATGTTGGTCAAATCGAACATCTGTTATCATGCCCAGTTACATCTAGGATAAAACTTTGTTTCCTGCCGGACTACCGTCTGCTAAAATTCAGTCAGGCCTAAGATAAGTCAGCTAGTATTAATAAAAGTCACTTGGTGACCTACGCTTCAGTGGCTATCTACAGTAAGTTAACCTATGTAGGCTAGACGTAGGGTAACTAATGTATGGTACTTGATAGGGATAGGTAGGCTACTTCACCAATACAATACCAGTACTTACGCTATTTTTTTGTCCAAGCGTCTGATTACGTCGCAAGAGAAGCCAGTGAATCGAATTATTCCTGTCTGCCTAAGCCAGGAATGATAAATCAATTGGGATAAACATCAAACGGAGAAGATTACCGTAAAGGTTAGATGACTTACTATTGGAAGGGTGTGTGGCCCTGTTTACATTCTCCAGCATTCTTATCTGTAGGTACGTACGATGATATGGTAACGTCGTTTTTCAATACCTCCTAAGACCTGTTTGAAGGTAGCAGCAGCCACTAACAGCAGCCCCTAGTGTATACATCAACGTTACGCGCCGTTGGCCAGTGATGTTTGTACACTGTGACGAGCGCGGTATATAAATCGGTCAAGAAATCGGCCTTGTTATAGATAGTAGAGATATACCACATGAAAAAGGAACATTTCTACTTTAATGTGGCGCTAACTGGACCTCTCAACTAGGTCGGTAACTCAAATTAATCGATTTTGAAGAAAACAAAATTAGATTATGTTTTTGGGCCATTACATATTACGTTTATAGAGCGCGTTTAGAGAGGGGTCCGTAACGGGTTTAAAATTTTAAAGGCCACTTTTGGTCAAGAATTAGGCTTTGTTACCGATAGTATAGATATACCATGTGAAAGAGGAACCTTTCTTCTTTAATGTGGTGCTAACCGGACCTCTCATCTAGGTCGATAACTCAAATTAATCAATTTTGAAAAAAAAGAAAAAACAATACCTTTCTTATTTATGTATATAAATAATTGACTAACATACACTCGACTGAAGAATCTACGGAAGCGTAGAAGGAACATTGCATTGACGAGTTACCAACTTGACAAAACGACAATTATCTGCAAATTGACGAGTTGACGAGATGGTAACGTGACAAAATTCAGAAAATTGACGTTTTGACGAGATGACGGATCTCGTCAATGCATCAATTTTCTGCAAATTGACGAGTTGCACACTTACTACC
>KN883676.1:1182-35123 GCA_000934455.1 Apostichopus parvimensis | reverse complement strand
GTAGTCAAACGTGTCTCAACCTACAAGTATCTTGGTGTAGATGATCAGCTGGCTTAGCATGACCACATTGATTATTTGGTTAAAAGGATCAACCCGAGATTGCATTGTCTCTGTAAAATTAAAGCAATTTAATATCAATAGCCCACATCCTTACAATATTTTATAATTTCCATGATTTGAAGATTATGGCTATATTGTATTGTTTGAGAGGGTATGTGGACGTTACAGATAAAAAGACGTATTGATTCCATTATGAGACAAGCTAGTCCTATTTTAGGGGATAATCAGCTGACGGGGGACTCATCATTTCAACATCATCTTGAGGCTAAACTTAACACCATTCTTGAGGATAAAAACCCCAAATGTAGATCTTTATTTTGCAATTATCCCTTGTAGTGGTCGAATGAGATTACCATATATTACAAACCAATTTGTGTCCCTCTTTGTATCTTACTTCATAACAATCTATTTAATTGTTAGGTTACTGGGTACTTTACTTTTCTACTTTGACTTCTTTGTCTCTTAACTTGTCTTATCATCCTGTCCATTTGTATCTTATTATTTATACTTACATTCTTGTATATATATATTTTTAATGCAAGCATACAATTGCCTTTTTGGGATATTTAAGTTGATCTTGAACTTGAATGTATGACAAACTAAGTGTTATACCTAACATGAAAGTTTATTGTATCATCTCTCTCAGTTCTGATAGATACCCAGCAATGATAATATGATGAGGTACTCTTTATTGACAGGGTTTTATAATCATAATAACTAGTCTTATATAGTGCAGACTCCAACAAAAGTTGTTCAATGCGCTTTACAGATGCTGAATGTGCAAAATCTAATAGAATTTGCTAAGAACTAGAAAATTGTAATTTAGAACGTAAAGAAAGGACATAGTGTTTGTAAACAACACCGCATGCTCTGAAATAGACAGACATGTTCAATGTTTCTTTTATAGGTAGTTGTGTACTAACTCTTCTAAAATAGATACACAAAGTTCATGTGGATTGGTTCCAAATTTAAAGCGGTAGCATGAATGAATGAATGAATGAATGAATGAATGAATGAATGAATGAATGAATGAATGAATGAATGAATGAATGAATTCTGAGTGTAGTCAGAGTGCAAGAGACACCAAAGCAGCTAGCTTGAATGTGTTAATCTTTATATGGGTCATTTAAGTTAATAATAGTACTTTAGATTTGTTTTCTATGTAGGTTTGGTGCACAAAAGATTGTATCGCTTTGATTTCTTCATATCATGTGTTTATTTCTATTATCCAGCAGACAAATTCATCAGCATCATTAGACATTAAGGACACGACGACTAAAGAGGTTGCTCCTGGCAGGAAGGGCGATGCGGCTACCGGTAGCCAGAAGACCGTAACAATTACCAAAGTCTTTGACTTTGCTGGGGAAGAAGTCAAGTAAGGCAATTTCTAAATATCACAGTATTTATCACAATTTTTGTTGTCTTTTAAATATTCATATCTTCTTAGTTAGTATTTATATGCCCAATACTGCAATGAACTGTAGATGGAATGATAGTTTCCTTCTATGCAATAGATTTTCAATTTTTTTTTTCTTTTATCTGACTGACATTTTGTGTGTCGTTGTTTCGAGACCATTGTTAACCCATATTTTGTGATTCTTTAAGTTGACCTTTAATACTAGTATATGCAAAACTTGAAAAGACTAAAATAAAAATGGTTTTTCCTTGTGATCTTTCTAGAGTTACAAAAGCTGTAAAAGCTGATTCACAAGAAGCTAAGGTTTTAACGACGAAACCAGCAGAAGCAACGAAGGCAAGCATAGGACAGCTTCCGTTAGGGTGAGTATCTACAGTAACAATCTACATGTTTCACCACATATTAGATGCGTATTTAGAATGCTTAGGACAACTCGCTGTATCAATCAGTCATTTCTCCATCCAATTCTACTCCTTCTGCCCCTTTTTCACATTCCTTTCCATTATTTCTCCTTTGTCACCCCCCGCCCTTTTTTCACCCCTTTCTTCCTCCTTCCACCTCCTTCCTTTCTCTGTTCTTCCCCATATCCTTTTTCTCTTTTTCTTCCCCTTCCTCTCCCTCCTCATCCTTCCCTTCCATCCCCTTGCTTCCCCTTTTCTGTTCCTTTGTATTTCATTCCTGCCCCTTAATTCCAACCCCTCTACCCCCCCCATTTCTATCCCTCCCAATAACAAGACAAACAAATGGTGTATATAAAATGACAGTCAAGAGTAAATGTTATTTTTTACTACTGCATGCAGAACACATTAATTCTAAGCACACTGATGAAGTTTGACTGCACTCTGACAATGCATGTTCGAGATATTGATAGTTTGAAATTGTCACTGTTGATACCGTAGGTGAACTTGAAGCAAACAAGTGTGATGTCATAGTTGACCACTGACTGCAAAATGCTTTGTTTTGTTTTATGATTTCACTTCACCGTTTCAACGTTGGATTAAATAGTGTTCCAACTTTAACTTTGGGAATCTGAAGTTAACAAAATACCAAATAAGTGGTGTATTCATTTATCAATGAATCCCCATTTGGGAAGAAGAAAATCAGATGTACAAATAATTTATATAAAAAAAAATACCTAAAACAAAATTTGTTAGTGTGAATCTGTGACATCACATACATCTGTCTCAAGTTCCCATTTTTGTACCAAAATTTGTCAACTAAAATGTTAATGTATCGAACACCATATGTAGGAGTTGAAGGCAAATTTCACCGCGATGCATAAAGTATGTCCCTGTTTTCATCAGTCCAAGAATTAATATTCACAGGTCTGCACTATTTCAGGATTTAGCAACTGGAATGAATAATTTATTATATGATGAGATATGAAGTGATTCTGTGAGTTAAACTGCCAAGTTTTTGAACCCAATCAAAATTTTACCTCTAGCGGATTGATGACATAAGATGCAGTACATAAAGACCTGAGAACTATTCAAAGTCTGTTTACTGCCACCTTTCAAACACTCAACGATACTCGTTTCATTTTCTCGTTTGCAGAGGTAAAAGGAAACCTGGAGGTGTCAGTTCTATCCTTGGAAAAATAAACAAGAAACCTAAAATTAGTGTCCTGGTAAGTTGATATGCACTTTAATAGGTACTCTTGGTTTTATGTTTTATGTTGTAAGGCACAGCGATAGCAGAAACAAATGCAAAGCTGACAGACCTTGCGTAAGCCACCCTGCCTCCCCTCCCCTCCCATCTCCCCCTCCCATCTCCCCCTCCCCTCCCTCAGAGTAGCAAGAGCCGGTTCTCCCAGTCCATTGAATGAGGACCCTCAATGTTCAACAAGGGTTGGTTCCAGCCTTTCCAACTAAGGCAGGGGTGGGCAACCTTTTTAGATGGATGGGCCAGATATAAGGAGTGAAAAATTGACTGGGCCGCACCTAACCTACGACCTGATGTTGATTTCAAACCTTTCAAGCAATAGGTGTGTGTACTTAATCTGTATTCACAAAAACATAATGTCAATACAGTACAGTTGATAATTAATGGGGATAATAGGCCTACCTGAAAGCATCATTAGTGCCGATAAATTCTAAGCAGCTAGCTTGTTTTTTATGATGGTGTAAAATGGATTGATTTTTTCTTTCTTTCTTGAGACATCTCACGGGCCGCAAAAAAATCACTGGCGGACCGCATGTGGCCTGCGGGCCGTAGGTTGCCCACCCCTGAACTAAGGGATGGATAGCTCATTTGCTGCAGCACAGGGCTTTTACCCAAAAGTCACACAGTCTATCAGTTAAACCATACTTTGTTGTCCTTTTTGGTTTTAAATACAGCATGTATCGAGGCTACTCTCTGCATAAATAATTGATTGTTATAATTTTGTTTCCCTTCCAGGAGAAATCTAAGTTGGATTGGGATTCTTTTAAAAGTAAAGAAGGAATTGTAGAGGAGCTGAAGATACACAATAAAGGAAAGGAAGGGTGAGTCTGTGATTCAAATAGGTGAAAAAGTAACCAAACAGGTCCTAAGATATTGTCATAAAGTAACATGTGGAATTGATTTCGTAATGTACCAAAAGGGAGAATGAAGGATTTATAAACACTTTCTAGCCAGAACAGACATTCTCAGACATTTTTTCCTCAAAGCAAGAACAAACATCAAGACTACATCATATGTAGGGGTACCATATTTCTTTTGTTTGAAAAGTCGGTCAATGCTTCCTGGGGGAGGGGGGAGGGGGTCTAATAGGGGATGTCTCCCCCATATCACAAAATAGCTAAATAAATAACCGTTATTGTAGGTAACACTATGTACTATGTAGCTCACACAACAGACCTTTTCCGGCCAACCTAGTGGGGATAATATTTATCCATCAATCATGTAAGTGCATTGGAGATTTCAAAAATGGTCGCGTATCGTGATGCAATCAAAATGTATTATTTTTTTTTTGATAGTTTGCATTTTGTAAAAGCAGTGATATTCTTATTTTTCTGGCAGAACAATATATTTTCGATGCAAAAGCCGGACAATGGTGATTAAGCGGGACATATGGTAACCCTATAGTCATATGTGCATCCTTTTTGCTGCATGACAGTTTTGAACATCAGATCAAGTATAATTGACTGATTACACAAGATGCCAAGTATAAACCATTGATTGCACACAAATACCTGCTTGTTCCATCATAAAGCTACTGAACCAGAAGCCACATTTAAAAAAAAAAATGTTCTCTCAGTCATGGCAACTTTAATTTCAACCCTGGATGACACTGTTAAATTGTGTATTAAATTACGGTCATGGAATTTGTTATGGTTTGATCAAAAATTTACCAAACCTTTTTGTTGTAGGGTTGCAAATTGTGTATCAAAACCATTTGCATTGATGGTATTTTGTAGCAATGGATTTCATAACATATAAAAGTAAAAATTTCTATTTAGTTCTTTCTATAAATCATGGTTCAACTAGGAAACATTCATAAATGGTTCTTGCTCTAAGTTCAATTTAACTTGCTTGTTCTTATTGCTGTCTTGATCTTTTGCAGATTCCTGCAGAAGCAAGACTTCTTGATGGAGACTGACTTGCGACAGTACGAAATCGAACGAAAGATGAGGATGGGTCAGAGTGGTGGGAGATGAAGTCAGATGATGTTCGCAACATCATCTCCCTAAGTCCTCTCTCCAGCTTCAATTGCAGCAGTCCTATTTGGAGCAGCCCTATTTGGAGCAGCTCTATTTGGAGCAGCCCTATTTGGAGCAGCCCTATTTGGAGCAGCCCTAAATGATCACTTATGTGATGACTTTGAAAGGATCACTTAAGTGTACATGCTTACCAATATTAGTGTGCATACTTGGTGTCATTCTTGGCAATCCATGGTTGGTTACAATTTACTGTTACAACGGGGAAATATTTGTAAAGTGGATTGTGGACCATATCCTTCCGTAGTAACTAGTAACAGTTTCATTGAAGAAGGAAGAAATCTTCATGTGGAATTTCCCTTGAAAGATATGCAGTTGGCAAGGAATAACTGTCCATAATTGCTAATAACACAGCGCAAGAAATCCTAGGAGGTCATACCCTAACAGAGTACTCTATAGGCTATGTTGGTGGTTAGGCTATTCATAAATATGCAACAGTGATGTCATCGGCAGTAGCATAGCAACAGGAGTGGCTGGAGGTATCCTGCCACACAGAAACAGATGCAGAAGCAAAGCATGGACAAGGCATAAACACGGAACAGAGAAAAGATGATTTGAAAATAAAAGTGAGAGTAATATAATAACTCAATAGAATAAGAAGAGACACAAAAACAATATCATGGAATCATAACACATTAAGCATTCCTACACCTTTCTCATTCGTGGATATAGCTTTACAGTGTATAATTGTAGAGTTACTGTTGCAAACATGTTGCTAGTATGGCTAGACTAAGGAGAGTGTGAAGTGTGTGGATAACTATACAGGAGAGATTTTATTTTATGTCAGCTAGAAGCATCGATGACATCGTCTGTGTAAGAGTAGATGACGAAAATACCAACAAAATACTTACAAAACAAGCTATTTCAAGTGTTACTCTCTAAGAATCAGATCAAAAGGAGTGTTTTTTTTTTTGGTGTTTGTATAGAATTAACATAGTTGCCAAAGGTAATCTGACTAAGGAATGATAATTGTGCCCAATCTTACTGATTGACCTCTGCCCATTGAATTTGTGATATGTTGTCAATATCCAGAAAGCACATGTATATCAAAATAGATTAACACATATGTATCATTAAGCACATGTACTCATGTATTTAGTCTCCAAGGTTTAATGTAAATCACATGATAGTCTGACTTTTGTTTACAAAACACCTCTGAACATAATTTCTGAAGCAGGGAGGCATTTTTTCTTTAAGTATGCTTGCAAACATTTTATTTTAAGAACCAACCAGGTATGTTTAAAATGAAAAGTCTATTTTCATAATGCTTACTATGATGGGCCCTGTTGTTTAACTTATTCTGAACATTACAATCTGGTTTTGTGATAGCTGTAATGAAAAAATCATTGAAGCAATGGTTATGATAATTTATGCATTTATTCATTATTTCTGATGATAGACAAGGAATGCTTTCTTTAAGTTTTGTAACTTTTTTAAATAAAATTTCAATTTATTGTTTTGTTGTGTGCAGGAGTAGAGACATAAAAAAAAGGATCCCTTTGTGATATTTTAAGATGGTGTTTGTTGGCAACTTTTGAAGATAACGATCTGTTCAATCTGGAAGCAATCTGTACTGTCTTCATAGTTTATTGCCAGCCATGAAAAGAATTTTTGGTGGCAATGTTTCATTTATATGGCTATGTTATCTATAAATCAGGTACCTGGTATTAAAGAAGGAACACAGAATAAATGGATGGACTTCTTGGAATTGGTATTATGGGAGAGCTTGTAAGGTAGCCAATCAATTCATTCAATACAAGATTGTAGCATTGATCTTAAACTGATGCTTAATAGCGATGATACCTAAATCTTGTGATAGATTGTGTATAATTATTATTTTTGTTTTAAGAGTTACTTGTATTTTCCACTACTTTTGAAAGTGAAATTCACAATGCCAGAGCTAGGGAGAAAAATGTTGATCTTGTGAATTTTTAAATTGATTCATTAATTTAGTTGTGCCTAAGGAGAGGGAGATGCTTAATGGTAAGGCATATTTCAATGATGATTTGATATTCCATTATAAGCATGAATGAACTCAAGAAACAATCTAGGCTATGTTTGCAAACTGGGAGCCAAGTATAAAATATTCAATTCATTGTCTTGTCCATTTTATACTTAAGTGTTGTAAACAGATGTAAGCATGCACTCCAAATATGATGATCAAATAAAAAACCATTTCATTCATGAAACTGTCAATTAATCTTTCTGTTTCCCAAAAAAGGATATTGCAAAAGGAATTTCACCTGCAAGTTTTGATGTTTCACTTTACAGAGGTGGCGGTCATCTCTGTTCGAAGTTATCACACATGCCTTGTTTGAGTTAGTTTGAAGTGAAAACTGCTCCCAAATGTGCTGGGTCAGATCAAAGGGGATCACCATGATCAAGTATTTATGTTCCTTTGAGACTGCTATTTCACACAACACTTTTCCTAATTCTCGTACCCTTCTTTTAGTTAACCTATCAAACACGGAGGATGGGAAGTGCACCTACAGACGAGGAAGTGTACCTAAGAGTTAGTTTAGAAACTAAAAGTCCGACTGTTATTGTTTGACAACGATTAGTTGGATGGGTGAATTCAAAGAGATGTCCAAATGAGGCAAATGTTTTTCACTATTCACATCCCCTCCACAACCTAAACACCCTACAAACATAAAAATAGGAAACGTTTTGATTGTTATCATAGTGTTATACAATTCCTGAATGAAAAGGATCTCTATTTCTATATCTCTGAATAATCTTTAAGAATAAGTTTCCAGATTGTCAAAATTCAACCAAACTTAACAAAGAAATACAAAACAGCTTTCCATAAAATATGATAACAAAGAAAACACACAAAGGAAAGAGACAAATATGCTAGTAGTTAAAGTTGGGAGAATATCTCTGTTTATATTGATCAATTGATATTAAAAATGTCCTATTATGCATCTATGCACAGAATGACTCCCTAGCAACCTATGCTGTAGCAAATTAAATCAACTACGACATGATGTAACAGATTGCAACGCAATAGCTGACGGTCTGGGTCAACCTCGGCTGCTGCCATTATTAATAAGTACACAAATGATTTTGAAGCATAAATTTCAAAATATAAAAACTCTTCTTTTGTTTACTTAGAGAACATTACACTTTACATAATATTACACATGTTTGCATTCAATGGTGCTTTATTGACCTAAATCGAGCAATTCTTACTTCACATTTCCGAGGCATCCTAGGCCCCCTCGTGCATGAAGTATGCAAGTATTAGGTGAACACATTTGAAGCAAATATAATACTCATTTTCATGACACATTTCTATATTAGACCCAAAAAACTGTTCACCTTCCTTCCAGATAAACCTGACCGATGTTTTTTTATATATTTTTAAAAAAAAACCTAAAAATGAAGTGGAAATATCTAAGAAGTAGCACAGGTAAATACCAACGCGTGGCTGTAATATCTCTGTACCTAAATAACCTTTAAACATGATCTTGGAATTTAAACTTTCAGATGAACACTTCAAATTTACAAGCAGCTACTGAGTTCCCAGAAAGTATTATTAAATTGAAAAAGTGTTATAAAACTCACGTTTATCAAACGTGAAAATGTCCCACAAGATCGCCTGTTAGTGAAAGGTTTCCTCCGCCACCCCACCCACCCAAAATGAAAACTAAAGGCAGCATTTGCAACCGACATGCCTATAAAACACAATCATGATATGTTAACAGTAGCTGTACAACTGTAGAGAGAACTGTGCAAGGTGTCACATTGCATACATAACTGAGCTCAATCAACACATGCAATACATGCTACGCTATATCTTACTGGCTATTCAGCTACTAGTAATCACATCTACAGAACGGGCAAAGACTGCAGCTGGAGTTTTGGAATGTTTATACCTTTATATTTATACACGACCCTACGTTTACTAGACAATATACTCTCTATCGAGTGGCCCCTGTACCCTTTCCACCACCCCGACCCATAAATCAATAAACATTAGTTCCATTTGAGGTGAAGCTTGCACACTGCATGCAAAACAAAGACCCAAAGGTAATTAATTACTCCCCAACCGCTTCCCTCACCCACCCCCTCCCTTAAAAAAGAGGGTGGATGGAAATTCCAGTAGCCATATGTTATGTAACCTAACTGCCTTTGACTATGACTTAATCTTCAACTCAAGCAAATAAAAATAATTTAGCGACATTTTTTTAAACAGAATCATTTGAAAGACTAAACAACTGAAAATGGAAAGGAAAGAACTAAAAAGGTATGAAAATTGCCATTTACTGGAGCAACTAGTTGATCACACAACTAAAGCTGAAAGCCACTCTTAACAAAGATCATAAATCCTATTGAAGATGACACTGCTCAAAATTGATTCTGTTTTGCATATTTCAGATATATTTTTCAAGAAACAATTCTAGCAGTACATCATCCCCCTATTTTTATTGCAATTCTCCGAGGAAAGAATTTTTTTCAGTTATTCCGTTAGCGTCTGCATGGAGTCGCAACAAAAAAATTCGGCGCAGTTGTCCTGTTTCTGTTTAACTTATGAGGAACAAAACAGCCGAACGGATGTGAGTATCAAATACAAATGACGTTGGATACGACGATTAGGTCGATTGTTAATTTAATTAGTCTACATGCAGCTAAGACTTTGCCATGTGACACAGCACCAAAAAACTGACAATATATACAGGAGAATTTATCGAGGGACCATTCCCGATCATCTCCATTAGTTCAAACTCTTTGAAACGGTATAGAATGTGTTTTACACAAAGAGAATGATATCATGCTGCAAGAATGTGTAACGGTGACCATACGCTATTAGTCAGAACCCACCAGTGTCTGTCACAAAAGTACACAGTAATATCATCATATTTCACTACGTTTACTTTCATTTGAGCCTTTGTTATTTATTGCAACATTTTAATCGTTTTTAAACACTTGTCCGATGGAACGACAAGGGAGTCTATTTGAATGGGGGGAGGGGGCGGGTCATATGGACATGTCCCACCATATTTTTCAGGTTCCCTCCTCCACAATAACAAATATATATGATGGCAAACAATTTATAGGCAAACCAAACGTATTCGTAAAATTAAATCAAAACTTGGCAAATGACAAACAAACATATCACATTAATTACGTCGTCCGTATATAATGTGAGGTACGATCCGAGTTATTCTCTTCCTCTGAGGTTACAAACTTGCAAATTCATCATGCATATTCATTAGGTCAGGGTATTGTTATATCCTCCATAACATAGGACTAACACTACAGTGTAGTATAAACTGCTATCATAGACACCATATGCATATCCCACCTGAGTTCACACATTATAGCTTTATAACTTTACAATTTTGACGACAAAAAAAAAAAAAAAATGTAGAAAGACCCAGCACCATAGATATAATTACACATGTTAGAAATCTCATTTATCAATGCAAAAACAACACCATAGATATCATAACACATGGTAGAAATCTCTCTTTATCAATGCAAAAACAAGAAGTACAGTTTGTTTCAAATTGATATGGGGATTAAAATGTATTTACACAAAAAAAATCTATGCTAAAAAAAAAAAGAATACTCCACCTATACAATCAAAATTTGCATATTTCCTATAAATGCCAACAAAACCAAACATTGTGGTGACAGCATGATACACACAGGAAGAACTTTCCATACAACCAACCGAATTTATTTATCCGGTATGATATTCACCTTCCTCCTCTACCCATTCGCCACCTCCTCTCCCCCACCCACCTCCCCCCCCCCTCAAATTCCAAACAAGATGATCACTAAGGTTCAGTCATATCCTCTGTTTTATAAAGCCTAGACACTTCTATGTAGTAAGTTTTGCTGAATGTTTATCAAACTATGGAATATCCATGAAGGGAATGCTAATTACTTCATTAACCAACGGAATGTGTGTACTTCTGTAATATGTATGCAACCTTGACAACCTTTGGCCTATGACGACAATGAACCATCCATCAGTTAGAAGTATATGAAACACAAATCTATGATCCCTGATCCTGGTACTAGATGTTATCAAATCTGCATCACAGATCTCTCAATGTTCTGAGGCCTATAACGATGACCGAGACATGTTATCAAATCAATGACCTCAAATTTACGCGGATACTGATAATTTTGTCACTTTTCTTTGTTATCGTTTTACGATCTTTGCGTGGTTTGATTAAATCTACTTCTACTCTCTTATGTCAGTCCTTCGCAATACCTTAGACCACATTAGTACACAATGCACACAGCCTAATACAACAGTATTACAAGTTGTAAAATGACATCACTTTTCAATACATATCCAGCTTTAAAACCTAACATTTAATGTGATTTATTTATTTTCAACCACCATTTGTGAAGTAAGAGATTTGGTGTTGAGAATACCCCCATCTTTGGATCCTGAACAGTTCTTGAAAGCCCAAATTAAAAGGCAAACCAATGAAAGGCAATTTTCCTCCTGGAAATCTGAGGATACCACATACTACGACAGACTATGGAAAAATATCTTTGGTAAGGTTAACACATTCAAATGCTTTAAAAAGGCAATTAACAGATTTAAACTCCATCACGAATTTGTAAACATTCCAATTAGTTCTTCGCGCGTAAGAGCGATAATCGATATAAAAAGAGGGATGGTTCCACTAACAGACGATGGTTGACTTAGGGAGGACTCGACTACGACTAAAAATGGGATCAGAACACCCAGATATACTCGGCACAACTTTGGAATGTACTTGTAAAACTTTGATTTCTCATATTATTAGTTGATGTCCAGATTGATGTAAGATAACTCGTCTCTTGAGATGAGCGGAATCAGGAACCACAATATATCTTAAACAGACCAATCTTAATACTAATGAGTAACAAGACACTACATTTTGGATAACTCCAATGTAATCTAACCCCTCCCCCCCCATCCCCCCCTCCTCCTCATATAAGAAAAACATCAACATTTGTTACAAATACAAAGATTTAAAAACATCCCCCAGCAAGCCCTTATTAATTGATCCTGTATAAAAAAAAAATTATGTCATTATTAAAACACAACGTAAATGAACAATTGCAAACTGACTGTGAAATGGACAAACTTGAAATGAGCAAAGTAATATTCTGTTTGGCTGGAAGAGGATTTGAATCAGTGCTCTCAGGAATTACAAGTTTTGTGCTATACAACCCCAAAGTTGGTGGCTATCCGAAAGGAATTTCTTAGGTCTCTCCAACTTATTTTTAGAACAGAAGACCTTTTCAATAATTCAATGTTTACTCAATTCAGGCTAAATTATCATTAATATTCCGGTCAGAATACAGTGGGTCTGTCATCTAGCCTTTTCACATCTGAAATGTTGCCTTTGATGTTTAAAGTTATCACGTAAACTGATCTAGTCAGATAAGAATTGCTCAGTCATTCAAAATAATTGTCCTCCAGGGCAGGTTTATACTGTTCTTCTTACTATTCATAAACGTCATATGGGTTTTGCATAATCATGGCAAGCTAGCAACAACATAAACAAGAGTAGGCAAAGATGAGATGCCCCCCACTCACCCCCCACCCCATTCAATACCCACTTCACAAACCCCCTCAACTTTCCCCCACCTCCCTCCATCGAGTCATAACTTGAAAACTCAAGAAATGCGAGAAGCAACTTTAGGGTTTCACTGACTGGACTTTCAATTCTAAAAGTAATATTTGTGGTGGAGTGGCGACTGCATAATACGCATATCACATAATCTGAGATGTCTCCCTGGTTCTGCGACCGAGGACAATATCCACTAAATCAACCATTTCTTTTACACACAATTTCAAGATTGGTATCCCTCACCATATCCGCCGATGAAAATTAATGTGTAAATTTCGAATCAAAGGTACCACAAATCTACCATGTTTTAAATAGAGGATTTGAAAAATCCCCAGAGAGTCGAACAAACCTTAGGAGCACTTGTTGTAAGGCACGAGGTTAAGTGCTAGTAGGCAGAATGTATTTCTAAAAGGCTTCCACTTCGTAACTAAAGCCACAAGTCGTTGCACTTTAATACGCAATTGTAATTGATCTCACCCTGATTTTTTTTAACACTTCATGGAAAAGGGGACGGGAGCAGGTAAATACCGCTAACATAATTGCTAACAATCTCCATGGAAACCGTTTTATTGGTACCTGGGGAATCTGTCATTGTTATATAACTATGTCTCAATCACTCTGTAATCTGTGCAAGTTGAAAGTGCTGGTATGAAATCTTTCGCATGAAAATGACTTTGAAGATTTGGTCCAAAGGTATTTTTTAACTGTTCGGTTCTTTGAAATCGTAGTTTGTGACTAGATGAAGATGCGCTTATCAGAATAGGAATTAGGCGTGGTATGTTTTGTATGCATTTTGATATACAATATGTACGATGATGAGCAAGGTTAGAATATGAAAGTGTTTCAGAAAGAGCCTTTGTTTTCTTTCTCCTTTTAGTCTACGACTGAGCAGGTTGTCAAGGAAACGATAAAGGCTGATACAAACTTCCATAGCATAACAACAAAGATGTCATCATATGGAAACGTGACCAGATCTTTAAGAATAAACTCATTTTAACTATTAATACTACTACAGCAGCAGTAGCTTCTTCAAGTTTGGTCACTAAAATTACAGACATTTTTAGTCTTCTTTGCGCAACATGGACCAGTTTCAACACAAGTGAACATTCTTGTGTTCCATAGCACGCCAAGAAGACTTCCATAGTTTACAATATGCAGTGATCACTTGGGTATTTTGTAACATATTCGTATTACCGTTGGAACCAACTGAAGTTCAGAGGCTACATGCATATTTAGCTAGGCCCATGTATATCTGTCTTGGAAACTGCTGTACTGCTTAGAAAACTAATTGTTTTAAAATCGTTTCAAAAAGTGACCAAAGTTTCCTGAAAATGAAGCTAACATCTAAAAAAAGATTTGTAATATCCCTTGTGACACCAATGCAATATTGAAACTAAAAATGGATTTGACTTTTGTCTTCATGTATCTTATGCATGGAAGGAGATGTTACAATCACAAGACAACCAGCTGCATATCAGTATAAACCTAAATATTTGAACCTCCTACCCTCCCCCCCCCTCCGACCCCCTCTATTGGAATTCACCTTGTTCATTCAGAAGAGATCCAAATGAGGTCTGTGGTATCAGCAAAAAAACTTGTGTGGTTTACAACACATCAATTACAAACATCACCATCACATATGCTCCAAACAACTTTGTGTATCCCTACCCTCCCCCAACCCCCCCCCCTCACCTCCACTGTGGGATAGTTAATGATCATACAGAGTGTACAGTCATGTTACAACTATAGGGTGTGAGGCTTCAAAATGCACACTATTTACAGTACAGTCATCAAACTGGAACCACAATTGCATTAAAGTTGGCTGAAGCCGATGTTCAGAGGGGATTGTGGGTGGGAGGGGTGGAGGGAGTGGTGGAGGGGCATCTGGGCTAAGAGGAAGAGAGTAACCGTGTACCACCACAGTACTTTGTCAGTGACTTTTAACCTGACATCAGACATGTCCTGAACCACCTGGAAGATTTAACCACCTTACTTACTGCCATTCAATATCAAGGGCCACCCATTTACCAAATGAAACCTTGACAGATTGTTTGTTTTTTCATTTTTAAAGGAATGATTTTGACCCCTGTTTTCTCCTCACATTATTATGCAACAGGCTTCCGTGGTTTCATCCTCATTCAGTCGCTGTGTATCTGGGTAGGCAGTAAATTTCTTGAGTGTTTCACCGTCCTCTGTGTTGATGGTCAATACGTTTGTGCTATTACCGGAATCGGCAGGTAGAGCGATATCCTGCATTTCGGCTGTCATGGCGACAGAGTCTCTCTTTTGCTGGCTGTAATTTGAGGCGGGATCGTGCAGGTCGTAACTCTGCATGAACGGCAACGAAAATGGAAACCGCGCCGAGAACCGGCTGCCCTGTTTGTTATTGCTGACTTTGGGCTTCTCCGACACCTGACTGTCGGAAGATTTGCCGGACGAGGCGCTCAGATCCGGACTCGCGGAGTTGCTGTGGATGGGGGAGTTCGTTTGCTGTCGCGTCCGCTTCAGTTCTGATAGAGTGTCCGGGCCGGGCCCGTTGCTCTCGCTGGTTATGAGTACCTCTCCTCCATCCTCTGGGCTTCCCCCCTTTGCTTCTTGATTCTCTTGCTTGCCGTTGCTGACCTCATCCTTTACCACCTGTTGCTTCTTTGATTTATCTTCTCTGCCTCTCTGTTTCCGTGACGCTTGGTCTTCTTTCCGCCTCTGCTTCTCTTCCTTCTCTCGTTGTCTCTTCTTTTCCTTCTCCTCCTTCAGTCTCTGCCTCTCCTTCTCCTTCTCCTCTTTCTCCTTCAGCTTCTGCTCTTGGCTCAGATTGCGGTCTAGCTCCACTTTCTTCTCCGACCGGCGTTCATCTTTCTTCACCTTCTTCGGTGTCTCCGGTTCTGTCTCTACCCTCGACGGAGTCTTCTTCAGGATGGATTTGGGTCTCTTAGGCTCGACTTGATTTGTCTGAACAATTACGTCCTGGTTCCCGTCGGCTTTAGATTCTGCCGAAGGTGCAGATTCTTCCCCCTTGTCCTTCCCGTCATCCTCCTGTGTGTCCAAATGTGAGAGTCCACTCTTGGGGAGAGGTTCGTCAATCATGATGACATCAGCCACCGGTGACTGTCCAGAATCAGGTGAAGAAGCTTGACCATTAGAAAGACTCTCTGATTGACCCTCCTCAGTGGAACCATTGGTAATGACATCGTCAATATTCGTGGCAGGGATTTCCTGAAGAGAGATGTAAAGATGCTCATCAAAAATACTCCAACTGGTTAATGGCAAATACACAAGCCTAACGGTTGAGGTGGTCATAATGTCATGTGTTTTTATTTCATTGCATTGCAATGTATTAATGAATAATAAATACAATTCGATCCTTAACACTTTCTCACTTCAAAATTTTCTTTTATATTAGTATTAATCACATGTAAAGTGGCTACTTGGATAAATACCAAAATATTTCACTTTAATCTTTAAGAAAAACACTGCATTTGTTGTAAAGATATTTTAACGGCCGATATCAAAATCATCTCTAACGGCTGATTTCACATTTGAAGGCATCGCCAATTTTATGATAAAAAACAGTCCTGCATGTCCCAACAGTGATTGATGCATTTTACTGCTATGATGAGATAAAGGATGTGATGAAAGAAGATAAAATAAATAAGTGGCATACCTGAGATTGGATGAAGGCAGCTTCACCCTTTGCATCCATCTTCCTCATTTCTCCCTTTTTACTACTTCTCCTTATGGAAGACCTACCAAAAAGCAACAAAAGAGATTCAGATTTCACCAAATAAATTCATTCAAAGTCAGGTCAGAGGTCACACAATGACACCGCCACTCACCCCCCCCCTCCCTCTCCCATGATGCACTAGCCCAGGGTGGTAACACGTAACAAAGCTTACCTGTCATAACGTTACTACTGCAAAATCTATTCTACCAAGCTGGTAACTTTTCACATTTCATACAGGTGCCTCGACCTAAACAGGTCTATAGTCTTCACTGGTGGGAGGCTAACCTTGCTTGTATTTTCATCTGCCACATTAAACCCTTAAAACTTTCCCCACTCTACCCCGAACAAATAAACCGTAAAGCTATTGCTTAAGTGTGGTTCAACGTGACTTTCTTTGCCGCTGTGGGAATCAATGTGAACTTTCACTAGTGGATCCACCCCATCCATTTCAGACCTAACCATAGCAACAGAGGGGGACCGGACTTACCCTCTGTTTTTACGACTTGACCCTCGTCTCATGAGATTATGTCTTTGGTTCTTTAGGTTCTCTGTTTTCAACTGGTGGATTAGACTCTTGATGTCATCTTCTTCACAAATCACTAAAGACAAAGAAAAATTAAAATGCAGCCGTCTGAGAATATAGTTTCTTGAAATGTTACAACGTTGGATATCACCACCAACCGGTTTGATGATAACACCCATTACCCTGGGAAATGTTCAATCGGTTAAATATGAGTGAAAGTCACACAAAAACAAACATGCAGGACAAAGAAATCAAAAGGAACGAACATCAATTCAGTCCAGATCCCGGCTTTGATTAATTGGTTGTTTGGTTTGGAAATTCGTTTTCTTATTTCGGTTGGCCCCGTTTATTATTGCCATTACGTTTGTTATCACTGAGGATCGACAAATAAACCTGCTTTTGATTTCCTTTGAAACCGGAATTATTTCATAATTTTGAGACTTTATATAAACACAGCGAGGCATGTCTGCTAATTATTGATGATAAGATACGTATCTTAACTTAAGATTTATATCTCGTCACTTCATCTGAAACACTAACAACAATTGCTAACAAGCGCCAACTGCACGAGAAACAAAGACGAAGAACAACAGCATTTAAGCATGTACAGTCGTCTGCAAGATGTATCATTTCACGACTAAAAGCAATAAATGTTGCAATGGAGCTAGCTTTAAAATTTGGGAGATGAATCAATGAACGTTCTTTTAAATTCACTTTATTACAATTCTTTTCATCTAAACATTCCCCTTGAGGGGATGTAAATTATCACAGTTTTACAGCATGTTAGAAAATAATTTGATTCTCAAACGAACGCAAAACAGAGGCAGGAGCGTTCGAGTATCAACATGAATCATTAATAAACACTAGATAAAGTTAACAAATGATGATATTTCAGTTATTGCACAGGTTATGGATGGTTTCTATACTTTATGCTTACTTAGATAACTTTCTGCATAATTGCTTGAGCTATGTTTGGTAAATTTGATACAAAAATTACAACTGAGACAAACATAAATAAACAAAAATATGTAATACATTTCATGGACTTACTTAAAGGAGTTTCTTTATTATTTGTCTTGCTCTCCAAGTCGGCACCATGCTCTACTAAGATATGTATAATTTCAGCCTGCAGAGAGAGGGAGAGAGAGAGAGGGGGGAGTAAAAGCTATGAGGCAATCATACTATTTATGTAGTATTTACCTCACAATACAAACTATGACAGAAACTAACAGAAACTATAAGTAATAATAACAATCAGGCAGTTAT
The DNA here is from genome assembly GCA_000934455.1 of Apostichopus parvimensis. NCBI lineage: Eukaryota > Metazoa > Echinodermata > Holothuroidea > Aspidochirotida > Stichopodidae > Apostichopus > Apostichopus parvimensis. The sequence goes on along the minus strand of KN883676.1, from coordinate 16,849 downwards.
TTTTACGAGGCTCAAGCGACCACAACTACAACTTACAGCTTTCACGTAGGGCGGCTTCCAATTCAACATTTTGACTCAAAATTTCGAATCTTCTTAATTTAGAAGTCATTTCAGACAGCTTGTTCGTTCGTTGCAGATGGTTCTAATCTACCCACAATGTAACTTACTTTCAGTCTGTTATGAGAAGAGTCCTGTTAACACGGAGAGAAGGATAGGGAGGGTCGGGGTGGGCTTGGGTTGGAGAGTAGGGTTTGAGGAAGGGAGATGATACACACTGTATTTTTTTGGTTGGTTGGTGTAATAGCTGGTTCATTTTTGAAGTCTTGTTCTCGTTTTTGCAGTGCTAATATGATATCAAAGATAATTCTCACTCCTATACATTTTAGATGTATAGATGTCGAGACTGCCCTCTTGTTGAGTCCATCTATATTTTTTGTTACACTTCCTCTTAATAATCTGTACATAAGCTCCTCTTTGCCCTATATATGGGTCATTACAACAGTCATTTTTCTTCTTTAACTTCAAATTTCTTGGCACTTTTACAAACAAACTTTCCATGTCCATGTATGTTCTCAGAACAAACAACATTGAAAGCAACTAAATGCTAGAGTGTACATCATTCACACACTGTGACTGCTTCACAAGAAACAGATCCCTGTACTCTTTAGTGAAGGTTAGATAGTATAACTTGGATGAGTTGTGAAAGTGGCATGTATCTGTTGCAGTAGCAATAAGTGTGAATTGAGGCAAGCACACAAAAACAGTGCGTCCATTGGACTCCAGGGTCAATGCCACCAGCTGCCCACACCCAGGGACGAATTCAATCATTGGTTACAATTGATTAGCTAATTCAATACATGAAGCCAGCAATTTATACTCAATTGTCCAAGAGAGACTTTAATGAGCTTCGACCGTACGCACATGTTTACGATATGCGTGACTTGTTATTTTATGCTTTAGGCATGTTGCACTATTTAAGACGTGTAACTGTTGGCCTCGACAATCTAGGGAACTGGACATAGTTGTATATCCTCCATGTGTAGACTACTAGTTACTGTAGGCCAACTCTGTCAAACAATGACAGTTACCGTACATCCATACTAGTACATGGTACTATAAAAACAAAGAAGGAACTACATTACCTAATTATGATGACAGTATGGTTAGGTTTCTCTACTGATTTTTTAAAATTTTATTTAGCTTACCTGAGCCCAACAAGCTGCAGCATGGATAGGCTGCCATCCATCTTCATCCTGGGCATGAATGTCAACCTTTGCCTCTATCAAAAACTCTACCACCTTCTCAAAGCCCTGGGCGACTGCTATATGAAGCTGTGAATAAAAAAAAAAACAGAAACTCAAATTATAGAACCAGTTATGCTCATTTTTATCATCCCTCAACATATGGGTATGTCATATGCCAGATTCAGTTTCTTCTGAAAATGAAACAATTTGTGGATGTTAAGGAAAGAGAATGGAACCATAGTGGTGCTATGGATAAGAGGAGGTGGGGGTTGGATGGGATGGGGTGGGTGAGGTGGGTAGGTGGGTCGGTGTATGGGTGGGTAAGGGATGATGGGAAATGTCACCGATTTCCTGAAACCAAAGCCTGTAGTGAATAGGAGACCGCAACACCATGGAGACACTCAACTTTTTTAAAACAGGACGCTTTCGTCTGTCAATCCTCACAAAAGATGCAAACATTCTCGATATCAGACAACTCTTATTGGATTGGAAGTATCCGTACTATCCTAAATAGGAATGCATCTCTTTTAAGAATCTTTGAAGGTCGACTTTATAATTCTCCAAAAGTATTTCTATCAACAAGTTAAAGGTGAGTAATAAGCAGTATATAACCTAGAGGCGGGCTGGATGAAGGAAGTAGAAACCTAAACATCGACCTTTTCCTTTTTTCTATCTTCTTAAAAAAAAAAAAACAGGCATTCTCGTCTACATTGCACAATATCGTGACTAACCCCATTTTCTGGTTGACAAACTTAATGGCTCTCAGGCATTATGAATTCGGTCAGGAAGCAGAGAAATGCATTAATAGCCTATTGATCTAGCCAGCATCCATTTCTGCCTAGTAGAAACCAATCTAATGTTGATGACGTCTTCTGGATTTCAAACGGAAAGAGGCTGAAATTCGACACGTCATTCAAATCTAGTCACAGGACATTTTCATAACATTTTCAACCCCTCAGTTAAATTCAAGTTTACCTTCTAGAGACCAATTTTGCAATGTCATTCAGTAAGCCATACTACATTCTGTTTCATGCTATAATGGACTTTTGACATTTTTTGAATATGAACTAAAAAAGGTTTAGACAAAACTGTTTCACATTTCATCATTATTATTCAGACTCTGATCCATTGAAGGGGTAGGGGGGGTATATAGCTAAAGCTTATTCAAAATTAAACACATGAACTTTCTTCCCACAATTTTTACCCCCAAACTTCTTCTTCTCAAATTCATTTAACAACTGAATGCTACATTTCTCTTTAATCAAACCATTGCAAAAATTTGTCTGCATAATCAGAAAGCTCTTATTTACACAAACTGAGTGCACTGTCGGCCATCATCTGGGTTATGTAAACATTACCCCAGTGTAACTTTAAATTAAGGTCTCTGGTATAAATACCGAAGAAGATTGTTCAATTACAGATTCTCTACGGTCATGGTGTAGTGTTCACTCATGGCTGGCAGACAGAGTGAAGGCTACAGTACTATATGTCCTTTAATGCAATATGAATACATATATAAGATAGGTATTGTCTACCCTTGAGCAAACAATAGTATAAATATGATCGCGGGTGGGGGGGGGGAGGGAAAGAGTAAACAATTGCACCACGTTGTCTTCGTGGACTGTTGCCTGATGGCTCTTATTTGCAGACCTATCGTGCATACATATTCCCCTGTTGATTTTAATATCAGTTCCATGATTGGAAAGGCATTTGCATTTAAGACATGTTGGAGCAATAAATTGCACTGTGTAATTTCATTAATATTCTTAAAGAAGACAAAATTCTATAATAAAGATGAAATTAATATGAACAATACAGCAGTCATGGCAAGGCAAAGGTGCTCATTTGAGTGGCTGAGTTCATATCAGTACATCGTGTGCCTACACAGACTATGGTCTTCTTCGTTGGCATTTATTATTCGTTACTCTGGATGTGCAGTTTGTTCAGGCTGTTATTTACTTAATTGCTTCAAAACAAAGTTTAGAGCAGCAGTGCTGAATGAGGGTATTCCCCACTATTTGAAAGTGGTCAAGCAAAAGTTGGTTTCATTATTATTAATATTATTATAACTAATAATCATTATCATTATTATTATGGTTATAATCAATATTATCACTATCATTATTATTAAACTACATTTATATAGCACTTTTTCTAAAAGTAAGCTCTAAGTATGTTACAAATAAAAGAAACTTCAAAACTTAAGAAAAGAAAATAACAAATAGATACTGCAATAAACTGTGAACTGATAACTACAGTAGGACAATACCTCAGCAAAAGTGCATAGTTCTCACAGCTGTGAACAGATACTTAGCACAGTATCACTGACTAGTGCACCCCATTGACATTTTCATAATTGCGGCAATTAAGGAAGTCTTTCTCTGTGTTGCTAAAAATAAAGTTGTAAACTAAATACAAGTATAATATGACAATGCTTTTTCCATTTTTGTGCAAGGAAAACTTCACCACACATACACGAAAAACAGGAAACGTCAAATCCTTTATTACTGATTGTTTCTAGTTCAGGTCCCAATTCTGAACAACATTGAAAAGTTGTAGTACAACAATGTATTGTTATTTTTAATAACACATTATCACGATAGCAAAGTTTCTACAGGCACTAGGGCAGACTACAGCTGAAGACCATTGGAGGAGAGTTGTAAATCATGTACGAATGTTTACCTGTTTCTGTATGTACCAACCGTATGAACATTATTACATTCATTAATACCACACTGGAGAAATCAGGAATCAGGGTAGGAAAATATCCTTATCATTACATGACTAGTTTATGACACAAAAACAGTTGGAAATCTTGTCTTCATGCTTTTTACAACTCTATACAGTCCTCTCGTATCACGCTTCAAAGCACTCTCTAGGGCAAAATCTAGGTCAACAAGAATAGGTTCATACCGGAGGGCTTGACGTAAATACCCATAATTTTTGTATCAAATGAAATGATAAGGATATGACACCTATTTGTGTGTCTCTCATCATTTATATATTATATATTGGTTGAATAAACCCAATCAAAGCCATGCAAGATGTGGTATTAAACCTATGTACGAAGGTGTGAAACATTCAATTGTCGTTGTGTGATAGTTGACATAGAACCTAACGACCCGTGTAGCCATGGTTACACAGTATGAAAGCAAGGTCATATCTAGGCTGTTTTGACTGGCACCATCAGTTATTTCATCTCATTGATTATTTGTAATCAATCAGAAAAACCGTCTCCATCCTATAAGGAATGGTGGTCTTGTGAAGAACCTCAAAAAGTGTCCCTATTCAGAGATAAAAGAGTGTAGATAGATGGACAGACAGACAGACAGAGGGGGAGGGAGGGAGATAGCTGGATGGATGGCTGGATGGATGGCTGGACGGACGAACGAACGGACGGACGGACGGACGGATGGACGGACAGACAGACAGGCAGATAGATAGACAGATGGATGGACAGCTGGATGGACAGATGGATGAGCGGACATATAGACAGACAGACAGATCAGCTGCAGATCACAATAGCTGAACCCAGCATAGCTGGTTTGAGCTAAAAACCATGTCACCCTACAGTTATCTTGTTACGTATGACCTCTGGTCATATTTTCCATTCTACTCCTTTTTCTACATGTAACAATCTCTCCTACACACTTCACTTTCATTATCAGCACATCTATAAAAGATATGACCACAAAAGACAGGAAATGCATTTGCTTGAACTCTCAAAACTGTTGTAAACATCTGACCTAGTTAATCTATTAACTCTTTCACAATTACAGTGACTAGCAACCAATTGAATGTCCACTCTAACTGGACGTTACTTGAACAAATTAACTGGCAACATTTCGATACCCTGTAGAAATAATCTTCTCAGTTCTGTAGTACCATTAAAGCAAGATTTTCCAAGAATCTTATCAAATCTATAAAACAAAAGTACTTCCCAAAATAAGATTGCAAATGACCGACAATGCTAAGACCAACTGAAGGTCAATTAGCCAATAATTAGGCAATTCCATCCGATTATCAAACGTCTTCCCTCAAGACACTTCTTTTTAGTACTGTCATGTATTAACTCGTAGCATTTAAGCGATAAAAAACAAATTACTCTCACTTTCCTGAATCTGACTGAATTGTCAAGCTAAATGGACTGCACTGATTCTCATAGTTTTTGAGCGTATGATTGTATCACAATTTTACCCCAAATTCAATGTAAAAACATCTGCTTTAAGTCTATACACTTTGAGAGGGACTTTCCTTTGCATGTCTCAATGTCTGTGTAAACTTCTTCTGTGCATTGACGGTGCCATTATTAAAACAAGTGTGAAGCATAAACAAGTATCCATGACGATTTCAAAAGTGAGCGCAAACAATGGACATAGTGTAAACACCATATGTTATAAAAAATAAACCCAGGCCTATTCAATGTCCTCATACTCCTTGATGTAACAGTTGTGGAGTTTCTCTCCGAGAGTGGCTGAATTGTCACCTCCCAATGACTGGGTATAACACAGATACTAAAGCACACACATATACCATTATATTCAGTTAATACACATATCAGTTACACATTAAGTGTAGAACTAACAGTGTACAGCTGCGACTTACACCACACACACTTTATACACACACGCATTGACCAAAGAAAAGTACAAATGGGGGGAGACTGGAGTTTTGAAGTTTGGTGTGACTATTTTCAGATGTCAAAACTTGTTCCACTTTATAAATATTGTTGGCAAACTTCTGGAAGAGTAGGTAATGTCATCAATGCCTGTCCAATACAGCATAACCAGGGATGTCCTGTAGGGGGTCAGATGGTGTGTGGGGGGAGGGGAGGGGGGGGTTGGAGAGGGTGCAATACTCTTCCCGTGTATTCTTAAGTATGATCAGAGTCTGCAGAACTAAACTGACATATTAAAACTTGATCTATTCTCTCATGATGTAAAATCAGGACTTTGTGTCGCAGAAACAAGATGGCTTAAATAGTCATGAATTCTCCCCTGATGTTGTCTAATTTACAACAATTTTTAACTTTTTCAACTTCTTGAAACCAGGTTCATATACTCAGTTTTCTAACATGGAGTTTGCAAAAAAACTTTGATATTATTTGAGGCACCCCTGCATCAGCCATTAGCGTATAACAATTGGGCTATCAATTTTATATGTATAGACTGTATACTTCATCCTTTATGATAACATCTCTTTAAGTTAACTATTCAAGTTTCTGGTCATAATGTTTTCTAATTCGACCATTTTTCTAAGTTTATTTCCAGCCTTCATAACTGATTCTTTTTTTTTTAATACATTCTTTGCAACTAATGCAGAGAAGAAGCAGTATAAGTCTTAAATTTAAGTTAGGGAACCAGTTTTGATTCCCACTTTCTGTAGTATTATACATAAAATCTAATTAAGCAAACATCATTTTGTTTTTCATCTTATTCCAGATACCGTGATGGTGAGCAAAAATGAATTACTTGATATATATATCACATAGAAAGTATTGAAAATTTGATGGCTTAGCAATAATTTAAAAGTAACATAAAATACTTTCTAGCATTTGTATGAAGCATTTGCAGTGGAAAACAGCTCTAGTGAAGCTGACTGGATAAATGCCATATTGCAATCCGTTCGAAGAGAAATGTTTGTTTCGTTTTTCATGTCAATTTAGTAAAGAACAGTCTACAGTTATGTTCTGGCTTGTATATGTCACTCTTCTCTGCCTGTTTTATATAAAACTACTCGCAATCCTCTACTTTAGATAGAAACTGATCAGAATGGTTATTTGGCATCGTTGTCACGTAAATTTGTATGAAAACTAACCAGAACTCAGGTAGAATCACACGCTACTGTTCTGTTGTGCTACAATGATCACTGTAATGTTTAGTCCATTGCTTCCCATCAAAATGACAAATAGCTTTATTAAACGTGAACCCACAAGGGCATCCATCTTCCCTTGACTTTACATTCGAAGCTATGTATCATCACTGCAAGACAGTCATACCAGGGAGCTGAGCTAACTAGTTAAACAAGCTAGCTATAGGTAATAGTTGTAAGCTATTTATGGCATTTCCATAGTACCAAGTACAGTGCAGACAGGGGGCAGGTGGGAGAGGGGGAGGGGTTAGAAAATATGCAAATCTAAAAGGTTAAAGGAGTAAACATATAATTGGCAACAGAGGTAATATTGGCACTACCCAGCTTCTCCATTTCGGCAAGAGACAATAAATACTCACCAGTCTCCATTCTACAAATTACATTCTCCCATCATCCACCAACCCTAGTACACTAGTCACTTCTGACCACACCCATCACGTCTTGCATTTCTATCAACTTGACATTAATTCTCATTAATTAAAGAGATCATGGGCAGATGTCTGGGTGTGGGAGGGGTTGGGCAGATGTTAGGGAGTGGGAGGGGTTGTGCAGATGTTAGGGAGTGGAAGGGGCAAGGAGTATGTATGAGGACACCTATTCATAAAAATAAAAAGACCTGAACTAAAAACATAAGTCTTCTGCTATGACCAAAGGATGATGACAAAATAAACTCACTGGGGTTGCACCGACAGAATCTCGAAATTCCAAATTGCCTTCATCTTTGGAGAGTTTCTTCATGTCCTCTAACATCTTATTGGGAGCAACCTCTCGTAGATCGTCGATCTGATCTTGCGTGATACCTGTTAATGGAAAAAAGGAAAAAAAGGGGGGGGTCAGACAGTGTTCACGACAGTTCACTCGATCTGGTTCCTCGTTCACCTTTCTGGTCATAAATCGTTACAGCTAGCTGTAACGGACGGATACTTTCGATTCCCGGAGAGGAAATACAAAACAAATTTGATGGTAACCTACTTGAAACAGATTGGCATTCTCTCTATTCCTCTTTCCATTGTATATGACGATAAAAGTTTGGGGTTTCAAGCCTTTTTGGGTTTGAAATATTAGTTCATTTTCATTTTCCGCCACTTTCAAGCGACAAAACACATCGCGATGTATCAGGTAGAAGTGCATTTTCAAATTTCATATCTGCAAAATTAATTGCAAAATTTGGTAATACAAAACCACTTCATATTTCACATTTTTTGAAGTACCCTCGGGGTGAAAAAACTGTCACAATTCATCTGATTTCACACGTTTCAAAATAACACATGTAAGTGCCCTGTACTTGAACGCATCAAAATTTGGGTTGCTTGAGGTTAACTTTAAATTGCGATGATAATTGCGACAAAATATCCAATTTTCAATCGATCATGAATCCAATCAAACCAGTGTTGCGGTGGATTGGATAAAAACGGTGGCATTTTATGGAAACAATGAAAACTAGCATCTGGCAGGTCCTGGATTCTGGCCTGCTGATGATGTAAGATGGGGTTTTATTCAATCCAGGAGAAATTTACACTATCTCATTTTGAAATTATTTTACATACTGTGCAAAATTCAAATGATCTAATGAATGTACATTGGATAGCCACCGACATGAAAGTGTAAGTTATAAGCCATTTGGGTTCTCCTACATACACATATGTGGCTGCATAGGGTTGTAAAATAAACCTTCCAGGCCGAATCCTTGACTCAAATGCAACAGGTTTGTTTCCTTATCACAATATGCAGTGTTAAATTTGACCCCGCAAAAAATAATTTTGGTTATGTTCACACATATGCCATTCATGTTACCCACTAGAACAATACAAACTACCTTAACCACTGAAGTCTCCACCAACCTCCTCTGTTTATGGATGAAAATTACTCTATCATGCTTAGTAACAATACTAACCACTGAGTGTTCCCTTCCCCCCCCCCCACTCACAGGCACCCCAACCCCAATGTTCACATCACCTGCTCAACCCCTCTCCCTTCTTACTTTTGTACCTCCCAATACAATAAGGAAAATGTTATGTACTTAAAGCCTGCTAAAAACTACCACTTGAAGCCCAAGGTGGGGGGAGGGGGTTGTGTGTGTTTTTTGTTGGTGGCCTGGCCTCGATAATCTCTGCTTCTGCCAGGTCTCCCCCACTTCACATCATTTGTATATATCAATTGTTTGATTCTTATGGAAGTTATTTGTATTGTATATTCAAATGTTATATGTTCACTTTGTTTATGCTATGGTGAAGTGGAAATAAATAGTTTTCAATTTCAATTTCAACCAAATTTGCTCCAAATATGATATAAAAACACTTAAAGCTTCCATCATTCCTGTACATTGCTTGATACCTTGTGCTGCCATCTGGGATTCAATGTAGTCTAGGGTCTCTTCATCCTCGCAGATGTCGTAAGGCATGTTCCCATCTGAGTTGATGGCAAGCAGGTTTGCTCCCCTGATGAAATAAGAGAGAAATGAATGATACCATTCAGTCTGACACGTATCCAGGGAGGTGTCAACAGTATTGAAGGGACAGAGATGTCACCATCATCAAATACACCTTCACTTCACCATATCATACAGATATCATACAGAAAGTCTGTAATCCAGGAGACTTCTCTACTAGCCACAAGTCTGTATGCAAGTGTACAGCAACCAAACATGTTACCAACTTGTGGTGTTAATCTTGATTATCCACAAAGATAAGAGTAAGGCAGAATAAATGTCATTAACATTCAGAAATGAATGTCACCAATGCCGCCCCCCCCCCCCAATGCTACATGTTTGAATTAACGTTCCATAATATTAATCCAGTGCTATAATTCTTCTCTCCTTTCCATCACTACCACCAAACAGGTTCAAACAGCTGATGCTCTTTGTTTCAAATTTATAGGAAAGAAAGTAAAACTACAAAACCAGGAAAGACATGTTGGAGAGATGACATATATGAGAGGAACTTGAAACCCTGTTTAGCCAAATGTAATTGTACCCAACATCTGCACACTTGTAATAACAGGGATTATGGCAACTATCACAAGGTATAACCTGATTCTTTTCTAAACTCTGCGTTCGTTTTTGTTTGAACTCTCAGTAAGGACGACACTACACAGTGTAGAAGTGGGATAGTTAGACACACATGGTACAAATAAATTGAAAAGAATGTCACATGTGCAATACACACACACGCACCTAGCCAGCACGATTGCAAACAATACTGAGCCTTCAAAATCATAACTAATAATACATGTATTAAAAATAATTGACTAAAGACTAATGTAGTAAATTTATGTACAATATCATCAACATTTTGCCATTTAACAACTCTGTACTACCACTTAAAACTGTGATTTTCTTTCTTAATAAGTAAAGCAGTCAGTTGAGGTAATACTATAGGTCTCTTCCTGTAAGTGCTTAGATATATATATATATATATGCAAATGTTCCTGAATCCTCCAACTCCAACTGGATCCTCCAATGTCACCCTCCTCCCTCCCTCACCCACCCCCCCCCTGCAGCTCAGACGGAAGAAACAGGACCTGTTGTGGTTTTTTAGAACTAAGATAATCACAAACACGTACTGTTTGCCTATGGTAATTAACATACAAATATTGAATGCCTGATGAACATTCGTAGAAAGTAGGCTAACGTTATTTTGCTAACACTATAAATATGGAACGAGAGCAAGCTTAAGAAGCCTACAGACTTCACAAAGTTCTCATAAATTTGGGTGGAAGAGGCACAGTAGTGGGGCATTGACTCAGAAGTAAAGTCAACAAGGCCGAAGAGCTGAAATGTCAGAAATCTGTAGTCTATATAGATGGAAAGGGCGACAATAGAATTAAATCAGGCATCGCATGAACTTAGTGTATTTAACATATTATCAGGGACTGCTGAACAGGATTGGATGGGGGAAGGAGGGGTATCAAAACTTTTTAAGTATGATGGATGCCAAAAAGGGGCACTTTTAATTCATGAAAAGAGGCATTTTGTTGCTCTTTTATGAATGGAGAGAGCAAATGCCCCATCCCCCCACCCCCCCCAAGGCCCCTTCCCTGGCCTCAGCTCCAATGCACCTTCACTTTATAAGACCGCATGCCAATGAACTTGGTTAAAGAATGACCAAAGAATGGTACATTGAGAAGATGTCTCTGAACTCAACATCTCCGATTTCCTTACATTTCCTTACATTACAAAAGTGCACCAATTTATGAAAGTACATTAAAGGCCCTGAGGACTCTTGTGTGTCAAGAATTACAAACACTATTTGTCACTTTAATACAAAGAGAATTTTGTTTTGTCATGTATGCTGGATATAGAGTTTTTTTTTGTAACTATAAACATCATACTCTGGAAAAAGAGTCACTAAAAGTCACAAACTGTCAGAAAATATTGAACGGTTTGACAATTACAGGTGTAATTTGCAGGCTGTTTCGAGACAGAATGGGAATTTCGTTTACAAACAAAAATCATGAAATTCATGTGTTTTTCTTTCATCTGATACGTTATTAGAAATGCTCAAATCATCATTAAAAGGGGTAATGTGTTTGCAAATAGGTAGGAATTTCATTATTTCATTGGTATGAATAATATCCTCTTAATGGCAATTTTAATCAAGAAAATTAATGGAAGACTTTGAATGAAAGGTGGAACCTGTTCTAAAAAGAATTTTTATTTTTCAACTTGTTTTTATTATAACAGGTGGGCGGTGGGTTGGGGTGCCACAGATATGGCAGTGCAAGAGTGCATAAATTGTGCAAAGACAGGTAAGGAAGGGAATAAATAAAATTTGGCAATATTTAATATTATTAAACTGAATTTCAAACTAAATTCACCAAATTTTACCTTCCAAAAGCATTCTGAAGTGATGACTGACCTAAAGTTGCTTTCATTAGAAAGTGATTGGCAAGTTACATTCTATACAAAACTTGTCTCGTTTTCTTATTCTTTGTTTTCTTACTTATATTATGATTAATATCATAGAGTTTCAGTTCTACAAAAAAAAAAAATACACTGGTGTGCTACCATAAATCTGAGGTATTAAAATGTCTCTCATTTTCTGTTACAAACTGCTTCGTTCTCAACAAGAAAAAGTATCTGAATATTGCAGAATGGTATTCGAGAACAACTTGAAGAAAAAAAATTAAAAACTACAAACAGATGATAATCTTCTACGATATTGAACTGATGCGAGCGAGTTAATTACTTCCATTAAAAACGCATGTATGAACTTTATATGAACTTTGTCTCTGTTACTTCTCCAAGGATTTACATAAATTTGTAAAAATAATAAATGATGCATTCAGGTACTTTAACAAGTGATCAATGATAAGTAGTTTAAATTTCGACCAGGATGACCGACATTCTACATCGGTGATGAAATAATTGCTCTTCAAGTAACCTCAGTTTCGAGAAAATATTCGATACAAATCAAATTCACCACAAACCAATCAATTGCAAAACATCTTTCACAGAGAGAATTCAAAGAAAAATACATGTAAGCCTGGTTTCTAAACAAATTTATCAACATCTCTCTCTCTTTCTCTTTTCTCTTTTCTCTCTGGAGATTCAGCAGAAGCTGCCTCCTAATCTCATAACTTGCTGCCGACATCTATAAGTACCACTTAGTGAGCTGTATACAAACCTTTTGGAAATGAATCTTGGCTCACGCGAACATTAACTAAGCACACCCACTGGGGATGCTGTTATTACTGCAGATTATGGCAAGGAAGCACATGCATGATTTTCATGACATCAGGAAGGACAGAAAACCCGAGAAATGTTTTCGGTGATATATATCGCATTTTGTCGCTCCTGTACATTAAACTGCCATTAAAAACACAAATGATCTCTTTCGTGTCATAAACCAGAGAGAAATTTCTTCAAGATGAATTGAAAGTAAAATTGTCACTCCAAATGCCTGTAAAGTACTTGAAAGACTTTCAAGTCACGGTCTAATATCAAAGCTACCCTTCTGCAATGAGTCTGAAACGTTTAGACGTTCAGACCGGATTTATACCGGTTAGTATTCATATAGTGGAGACAGGCAAGAGACGTGTGACGTCAATCATCAATTTTTGAGGGTTTCATCTTCATTGTATTTTAAGGGATTTTGTCATTTTGTTACTTAAATTTAGTTAAAACTCACTTTTTTCGTTTTAGTAATTTCACTGTAAATCTATATTATTTTTAAAATTATTCCTCCGTTTATATATTTAAATATTTTTTATATTAATATTTAAGATGTGTCAATGTTATTCTTCATATTCATATTTTAAGGGTTTTGTCATTTTGCTGTCATTGTAAAGCGCTCTTGAACATGCTTAAGTTTCTCTTAACCATATAAATTTGGTAAAATAATAAAAATAATAATCCTGTTAACAAAAAAAACACAGCAATCAAAAGTACTTTGACAATTTTGACAAAACTTGCAGCAAGAAAGACCACCCTTGAAGCAATATTCACGTGGATGTTAAGCCCATGGTACTACAAGACAAAGACCTAGCTTTGTTTCATGTCTTAACATCGAGGAGGGAAATCTTTTCCTTTTCTTAACAATTTGATATTTCAACGACAGATCAATAATACCGATGGTCTACAACTAAATAATTCCAGAGCCAAAATCAGAAAGCTGGAGTCGGTCTACATCTCAAGCTTCATGCAATTCACATGAGCATATTGATCCGTAAACGAATGAGAGATATCTGTCCAACGTCAAAATGATGAAGAAAGATGAAACTTTCTTCGAGAGGTTAGACAAGACCTTTTGAAATCCGTCCAGAGTTCACAGATGCAGTTTTATCATGATGATGTTTTGTTTACGAGGTTTCAATTTTGACGTCGTCTCTATTCTCTGGATGACTCTCCCTGTGCAATGATTTCTCTTTAGTGATGAAATTTATCCTTCTGTCGCATCTGCTTAATGTCAAATGGAATCACTTTCATGCTTCTCTTTGGCTGCCACACTTTGCAATGAACAATAACAAGATGGTTTTCCATCATAAAACTGCCATCAGTAATGAAGGGATAAACAGATCTGAACTAACGTTTGCCATTGACCTGATTTCAATATGATGTACATGTAAAGGCAAGCAATAACAAACATATGGTAGAGTATCCATCATAATAAATAGAACAGGCAGGGGAAGGGGAGGGGAAAGGGGGAGGTGGATGGGGGAGGGAGGGAGGAGAAGTGGAGGAGGGGGTCATGCAAGTGGACTTTTCACAAAAAGCAATACTAGAATGCATACAAACTTCAAAGAGAATGTCACATTACCCCCATAGTCTCACAAATTGATTCACAAAGAATTTCTTGAAATAGGAAAATCCCCCTCGTTTTGCAAGGTTTATCTATCTACTTGCAACCAAGCAGAGATAAACACACACGCACATACAAAACAAAGGCCAGATATTAAACAACCCAATCTACCTGTGTTTGTAGGTACAATTTACCTATGAGTATTAGTGAGCATGTACCTATGCGTATGTACCTATGTAAGTCTATGAACCTATGTATGTATGTATGTACCTATGTATGTAACTATGCCCATGTACCTATGCAAAACAGTGCCTATGAGTATTAGTGAGCATGTACCTATGCGTATGTACCTATGTAAGTCTATGAACCTATGTATGTATGTATGTACCTATGTATGTAACTATGCCCATGTACCTATGCAAAACAGTGCCTATGAGTATTAGTGAGCATGAGTAGAGAGAGGACCTCACCTGTTACAATTAACTGGCATAGCATTTTTTTTTCATTCACAAAATTCTTCTACAATGAAGCAACTCAAAATTAAACAATCCTAAGGTCAAAATCATCATTCCTAGGATCACAATGCAATTTTTACTTGGAATACCAACCATGGGACATATACCGATCAGGTAACACAGGAAAAAGAAGCCCTACATCATGACTATAGCCAGGAAGTTGTGTCAAAAATAAAAAATAATTTTCCACTGAAATCCCTTGAAATAGAAATATGATGAATAAGGGGATAAATTTTCACATACTACAGAAATAAATGACTCAAAAGTTGGGGTAATTACAAGAGTTAAAAAAAGATGAGACCAAAAGGTCAATGTCTGCAGATCATGATGTAGTACTTGAGCTTTTAACTTTCCTGGGCAAAAAGGAAATGGTGTCTGATGATTCGATGTATGGTAGTATACATGGTAGTTATCTTGAATGGGGCTACATTGCTGCAGTGTAATGCATATGTAGAAACACCGACAAACGTTGTAGTTGCATTGTGTTTAAATATTACATGGTAACACCTACAGTTGGTAGTATACATGGTAGTTATCTTGAATGGGGCTACATTGCTGCAGTGTAATTTGTATGTAGCAGCACCGATAAATGTTGTAGTTGCAGTGTGTTTAAATATTACATGGTAACACCTACAGTTGGTAGTATACGTTGTAGTAATCTTGAATGTTCCCTAAGTTACTGCAGTGTAATATGTATGTAGCAGCACCGATAAATGTTGTAGTTGCAGTGTGTTTAAATATTACATGGTAACACGTCCAGCTGGTAGTATACGTTGTAGTAATCTTGAATGTTCCCTAA